>JAPYZO010012195.1:0-13464 GCA_030522905.1 Torymus flavipes
GTATGATTAGCTTAACTAACCCCTATTAAAATACTATTTAATGTTTTCGTATTTAATGTTAACATTTACTGCCTGCAAGTAATTAATTATTTGTATCTAGTCGCTATATTTTAAAATACAGATAATTAAATTCATCTTATTAACAAATTCTATACATTTAGAGAATTCAATTAATTTCCTTATCAAAGTACAAAACATTTGAAACTAAAAATAGAAGACTGCTTGAATATACTTCTGCTTTGTTTTGACGTATATATCTTATCAATTTACGCGCATTCAAAATACAGATAAGATAAAGACTATTACACTGCAATGCAAACGCATCTCTTTTTTCACATTTAATTTCTTAAATAATTATTATAGATTGCACCGGTCTTTAGCCCTGTCTTAACATGTTTAAACCTACAAAATACAATAACTAATATTATGAATAAACGTATATTACAAAAAATATAACTATATGTTCTAACGTCAAGATCTCGGTACTACAATCTTTTAATCTACGAAAAAAAATCAAGTTATATTCAATGCCTCACGAGTACGTCAAAACGTCAAAGATATGAAGTACGATTATTAATCGTACCTCTCGTACACCGTTATACTCGAAAACGTCGATATGTTTCGAGCAACCGCAGAAAAAACTGCTTTCCCGCAACTCCCCACCAACTAAAGACTGAGTCGTGAGCGACAAGTCGATTGAAAAATTCCGCGCGGCGGCAGCCTACACACACCGGCACCTCTCATACATATACAGCCATTCGTCACGCGCGATAAAAAACCGAAAAAAGGACCTGTGAGAAAGCGTCGCGCAATCTCTTTCCCCGTGTATGTGTGCACCGTGCGCACCGTGAAAAATCTCGAGGGCGACGCGAGTGAAAACCTTTTTTTTTCGGCGCGTGCTCCCGCGCCAATTCGTCGAAACTCCCCTCCCCGAACAATTTCCCGTATACAGACGCATCAAGGAGTGAGAAATCGAGCTGTGATCGATCAAAAGGGGGGCGCTGCGAAAATAATTTCCGAAAAGTGGCTGTAATAGGTATACACATATACCAACGGCAGCGGGAGGAGAGCTGAAACGAGGAGGGGGGAAGCACGAGTGCGGAGCGCCAGCGTTTTTCCGGGCTCGCGCAGCCGGTTTGGCCGCGGCGTCCTTGAAAAATCGCGCGCCGATCGATCCACGCTCTATGGAGCTCCATCAAGGCGATCCAATTACGCTCCCTACTCGAGAAGAAGGAAATCAACGAGATCCGCGTGTGACAATTGACGAGCGCGCGCGCGTACGAGGAAAAGTCAGGCGTGTGTGTGTGTAATAGGGCAGATATATATATGTATAGGGTTTTTTCCGGCCGGAGATACTTTATGAGCCGAGCCCTTACCTTGCACTAGGCAGGAAGGCAAACGTTTTTCTTCGCACGACACTTTTTTGTCGGTAAAATATGGCAAAAGAAGTTAAATATGCGGTATATTTGTATTTTAGGTAATGAGAGAAAAACGGAATACTTGGCGGTTTGACGCTAAAGTACTTCCTTCAATTTACATAACGTGAAACTTATATGTCACGAATTTTACGTATGAAGTTCAAAATCTTGTAGCCAATATTAAAAGATAAAATATTATACTTACTATTGATAGTAATTTTTATTTAAGTTAGTAGTTTTAGTAAGGTTCGTGTACGTGTACTTTAACAATTACCAACAATTGTGTGCCCTTTTTGCAAAAGTTCTTGAACAACGCAAATCATACTTATAACATTTATTATTCGTTGACAATCAAACATACTGCTGCTATCTTAAAAGTCATCAAGTATTATTTCGATTGAAGATTACTTCAATCACATATAAAAAGTATAATCATAATTGTTGGATATAGATTCATATCTTCACAAACGTTATTTATTCTCTCTTCACATATGGCATATATTTTTTCGAGAGTACATAGTGATATCGTAAAACAATATACTTGAAATATATTTTATTCATATAACGAATATCTACATGTCTGTATAGATAGTACACTACGATTACTATAGTCTATTATAATACATGTAAATAATAATTACTCCAAATCATGCTCATTATTTCCTTATCATTTTTATTTGTCAGTATAAAGTTTTTTATCAGAATAGACAAGCTCTTTAAAAAATATCAACCCATGTGCATATATATTATGTATCAACTCCGGAACAATGATTACATATCAGTCGGACGATAAGCCGATAGCGGCGTTGGATGCGTCAAGACAATCACAGTAGGCGCGCTCGCTGCAGAGATGCGCTAACAACCATCGTCGTTTCTTTCGTATTCACGCGCATGCGCAGATAATCTATCGCTTTTACTTTACACAAACGAACGGATTACTGGATAGAACCAAAGCGAGACAGAGAGAGAGAGTGAGAATGGCTGTTATTAGCGACTGAAAAATCTAATCCTCCGCGGTATTGTTTATGCACGACCGAGTGGTGCGACGCGATAGCTGCGTTCAGCATATAGGAATGCGGCAAGACGCCGCATACGCTGCAATTATCTAATGAGTTAATTGGCCTAATTAACAATGCGTAGAGCCGCGACGCGCAAAAGTGCCCGATGGCTCGTTTACGTATATAATATGCGCACTGCCGATATGAGGAAGCGATTAATTAATTTGTAAAAAGTGTATACACACACAGCGTTCGATTCTGCGAGAGATTACATATGTAAGCATGCGGCGGCGTGGCGAGAGAGAGAGAGAGAGAGAGAGAGAGAGAGAGAGAGAGAGAGAGAGAGAGAGAGAGAGAGAGAGAGAGCGAAACGAAGCACTGTGCGATTGATAATAGAGTGCGCGTGCGGGGGGGGAGAGGGAAATATTATGTGCGATATTATGTCCGATTGCCGAGAGCGCGTGTGTGTTTGTACGTGTGTACCCTATTATATATACGTATGTGTGTGCTGTTTGCTCGAGCGTATATTAAAGTGCCGAGAGGAAGAGATATGTAAATGGCATGTAAATAAATATGGAGGAGGGAAGATGAGGAGAAAAGTATCGGAATGGAAATGGACGTGTGCACGAGTGAGCGAGACTTTTTATCCTCTAAGGCGATTAGAAGGGGAAATAGATGAGGCTCGTCGGCCGAATGCTTAGCTATTCATCACTCGTAAATGGGCTCGGTTATCTTTTTAGCGCAAAACTAAATAATTCATATACGCGCGAGCTTTTCAGAATCGGAGCCTATATACTCGCATATTTATTTTAATAAGACGAGCTCTTTTGCTTCCCTCGGCGAAACTTTCACTCAAGATTTTCCGGTGATTCAAGTCAGTAGTGCGTTTTATATTGATATACTCTAACGTTGCTATGTAAGATCGAGAGATAATTGTACTTTTTCGTATTTCACATACTCCATCTACATTTCATGTGTAATATCAGATGATAATATTGGTATTACCGTTATCGATATTATAAATTATTTATTCATCTCGATAATATTATTTGTTTATGTTGAATTATACACAGATAAAATAAAATAAATAAATATTATTTTCATATATAGTTGTACTATTTATGATATTAACACATATGTTAATACGTAACTTGTTATTTCGCAAACTGAAATTTCATAACAAAAGTAATTAAACACTGCGCGCCTTATTACCGCTTCTAAAATATCAAACGATAATAAAAGAAATTAATGACTATCTTGACGACACATCTTAACCCGTAAAAACGTCGTACCTACACAACACGTACGTCATGTCATATCATGCATGACCCCATGAAAATTCAAATCCCCATAATAGGTAGATAATCGCCTGAAAACCAAAGACACCGCAAAAAAAAACAACCTCATACATACCGCACGACAACTATATGATTTCACTCTGTTATTCGTTCATGTGTGCGACTATACGTCGAGAGAGCGGAAGAAGCGCGCGGCGCTATCTCTCTCTGGCCGCGCGTCGTAATGGAATGTGTAACGCGAATCGGCTTCTCTCTCCGCTATCCGCATCGTGCACGCAACTCCGGCACACACATATATATGCGCAGTGCATAGCCAAAGAGGAGAGAGAGAGAGAAGTCGAGCAGCGCTCTCACTACGCGTTTGCGATCAAAAAGGACGCGCTATCTCGCTCTCCTTTGCCGAGCGCAGCAGCAGCAACAGCGGCAACGCCGACGCGAGCAAATTATCAAACCGCAAACTCCCATCGTGCGAGCGTGGCGGCGATTCGACCCTTGGATCGTGTTTGCGTCCTCGGGCGATGCGAAGAGAGACAGAGAGAGGGAGGCGAGCTCGTGTTATACGGTATAAAAAGAAAATTATCCAAACGCGCCCGGCGATCGCGTCCTCACGCTTCTGTAGCTCTCTCTCTCTCTTCCTCTTTTGCTCTCTTGCTCACACGTCTTTTTCTTATTTTTCGCAATCTAATGCTCGCCTTCCTCTAATCGTGTGGTTTAGAGCGCGGGAACAGCTGATTGCGTACGTGGTGAATTAGCATGAATAAACGATTGGAGAGATGGATAATATATCAATGTGAAATCCATATAGTTACTTTCATTAATTTGGGCAATATTTGAGTTTATATTATAAGTCATATTACAACACCAAAAATATGCAAAGACTTGTCAACTTTGGTTTTTATATCTATATCAAAGTCAAATTTGTAAAAATGTCGATAAGACACGCTATCGTATCGAGGTGAACAACGTTTTTGCTTATTTATTTAACATTCTCATAAGTAGCTCGCGCGACAATCTGCTTAACGTTCCCACAGGTAATGTAGAACGCAGTAAGTGAATAGAGTACACGCGTATTATATTTCTTCATTTATTTACCTGCACGATCTGTTGTTAAAACTACAATCTTATGAGCCAAAAGACCGGTCTGTATAATTTTTTCATCCTCAAGTTCTCATAATGCACGTCTAGCATTTATTATTTCATCAAAGTTTCTCTGATTATTTAAACAACTCGTTCATCATTTATAACTTTATAAATATATCCTCTTATAAGTCGCAGCCCTGCGTTTAAAGTATATCGAAACGCTTTGCTTTAACCTCGCCATTATCATTAAATAGCTTAAAATACTCGCAATGAATTCCATCGGGAAAAGTCGGCTAAAAAGAATCGCGCCCTTTTACAGCTTATTGATTACAGTAAAAAAAACCTTTAATAAAGTTCCACTTCTCAGCCCCGATCACGAACAAAAGGGACGGGGCCAGCCGCCCCGTTTTTCCCACAAACTTTTTCTCTCCTTTTCTCCCCTTCCCTCCTAATAACACAGTCTCTCCTACCATTCATAATTATTTCGCCCCCCCTTCCACTTTTCCCTCATTCCTGCGCCGCTCCGGCGCGCCTGGCGAGACGACGACGGCGAGCATCAGACGAGAGAGCCAGGCCGACCGATTCTTTCTCGGTTTCGATTGCGCGATTTTCAAACCGCAAAGAGCGAGTGACCGAGTGCGCAATCGCGCTTCGCGCACACAAGCCCGAGGCCTTGAACCCTGCAGTGCGATGGAACGAAGGACGGCGGCAGCCGCGGCCGCGAGCTGCAGCTCCGCACTAAAAATATCCGAGCGAAAATCTGCACCTCGCGCGCGCGGGTGCAGCAGCGAGAAAGAGGGAGAGAGAGAGAGAGAGCGAGGGATTTAATGGCGATTCGGCATGCAAATCTCGGCGCGGAGGTGGTAGGATGTCTTTGTAGCCAGTGTATATAGCGGATGCTGCGAGCGCAGGGCTAGTTTGCGCGTGAATGATGGTGCATTGAATGCTGATACGGCCGTTTATTTGGATTCTTTTCGCCGGTATATATACTTGCTTTTGTTTTTTAGAGTGCGCCCGCGGGTAAACGTGTTATTGACTGCTGCGTGTATAGCTTCATTTAAAAGTTTAGCTTAACCAAGGTATATGTATATAAAACGCGTACGTACGGATTAAAGTTAATTCAATGAATATTTCATCAAGTCGGCAACGTTGCGGAGATAAAATATATCCAATATTCACTTCACATTCGACGGTAGAGATGGCATTTTTTTGAAGAATAATTAAATGATTATTTTGCAGATCACGTTGGTAATTATTTTGTATATACGCATTATTCTGTGCCTTTTCGCTAATAAATTTCATGATTTCTTCGGTTACGTCGAGTTTTTCAATGCACGTCAGCGTGTTATATCTATAGTTGTTATAAAAGAGCTTTATTTGCATAATGAAACTTTGTAACAAAATACTTTTTCGTATGCAAATAAGCACAATGATTTAATTTTATTACAAAAGTGGGCTATTCCAGTGAAATATGTTTATGAGTGGGCTTAGAAAATTTTAATGAGACTGGTTTACACAAGTTTAAGTTGGCCGTTGACAGTTTCTATATACGAAATTTTTTCACAAATGTTATATAACTTTGAGTATTATTTGCAGGTATGTTACTTTTCAGCATTTCGATGAAAGAAGTTTTAACGTTCCCCCTAACGAACGCTTGAGCTACAATGTTTCATTTATTTTTCAAGCTTTGATGACTTACATCCATTATAGTACATGCATACAGATGTCTTATTTCACAATAATCTAGTAAAGTTCAGAATTTATTTTCAAATTTGCCAATAGTTTTTTTTAAATATCAATTATTTATAAATGCTTATATTAATTTATCAATAAAATTTATTTGAAAGACGCAACAGCGTATTACCTACTTTATTCTTACTCAACGTTTCAAGGTGATTTTCATGTTAAGGAAAAGGCCTATTCCTTAATAACATATCATAAAATGCTTTAACGTATAAAGTCCAGCTACTGTGCGTAATTTTGAAAAAATATTTCACAATACAAACTCATTCAAACGCTTGTAAAGTATCTAAAACAAATTAAATAATCCGTAACAGCTTCAAAGTCTATTTCAACTAGTAATTGTTGATCAAAAGTATATCCACGCTGGTACAACTATGCACATCGTTTCTTTGCGATTCGATACGCTCGCGCGGTTTAAATTCTTCGACCGTATAGATATTTTTTAATCGGTTCAACGAAATCGAACCGATGCATCGAGATCGTCACGCTGTCAGCAGTTTATAGAAACGTCGTTGAGCGTAATCTGTTTCCACTCAGCGAACGAGTCTCTCTCTCTTTCTCCCTCTCGCCTATATATGGGACTCTAAGACCTTTCGTCTCGGTACTTCATTCGCGCGATGCGCGCGCGCGTGCACGCAAGCTCTCGGTACTTTTATGCGTCCCGCACGAAGCCGATTACGTACGGGCAATTGAAACTAAGCTGACGTAGTAAAAGACTGTTTTGATACGTGCACTGAGATTGTAATTAATTTATTTTTGTTGCCTGTTAGCTGCTGAGTGCAGTTGTTGTTCGCTGTTTATTTGGGCGTATATATATATATATATATATATATATATATATATATAATAGCGCTTAGTTAGCAGATTTTCAATGTTTATACTGTTCTAAATAAATAATGAACAGAAAAAGTGCATTATAAAATTTTTTGCGGAGAATTCCAATAGAGTATAAATAAAATCGTAATTGGTCGGTAAATTTTCTTACTTATTTCAAGGTAAATATTTAAAATATATTAGATTACACAATGCAATCATTTGTGGCTGCAGCAATCTAATAAATTTATCAATATTAATTAACTGAAAAATTATTTGTAACATCTGTGATAATAATAATAATAATATACTTAAATATGTCAAAAACATAGTTTGAAAAACATTGAGAAAGAGTAAATAAATATTTCAACGACGACAGCATGAGCAGGTATTTTCACAACTTACAGCAAATTAAAAAGTATAATAAACTTTAATAATTTACGCCGCGGGACACACGAAAAGTTGTAAGCGAATACTTTAAATTACTCCGAGTCGAAGTCTTGTTGCCAGAATCCATTGCGGGCATATACACAGCAATACGCGCGCGTACACCGGCGAATAGTCTTGTCGAGCGTCGAACGGAATATGTATGCCGAAAGATACGCAGCGAGTTTATGTGCGTATCCGCGTGTGTGTACAATTAAATACGAAACCTCGCGCGATATATACCTCTGGCATGCCTTCTCTCTTTCTCTCTCAACCCATAGGCTCGATATGCATCTTCGTTTCGTCGCGGCCGCGCGCAACGCAACCGCGCGCGCTCGAAACACTCGACATCGTCAATTTTCATTTAACGCGCGTATTTTCTTTTTGCGCCTCTTTGGACGCCGACGCCGCGCGCGTGTGTATACAGGTACGCGCGTTTATCGCCATTAATTGAATTTTTGCAAGCGCGCGTGCAAAGGAGCCGAGTGTGTATCTTAGATATGTTGTACTTTTAAACGAAACAAATTATTGCGCGTTACGAAAAGGGGATATGGGATTATTTATCGCTTATTATGCGTACTTTCGATGCGAATTCTCTCTTGCTTAAATGAAAAGGCTTATTATTTCTTCTGTTAGTGCGGATATCTTGATTATGCACACACGCGCGTATAGCTGAATACAATTATGACTTTAGCCGTGTTGCCGTAATCCTAAAAACAAGCATCGGTTAGCTATAATAATATCTTATTATTCTAATATTGAACAATCGATCTTAATGGACCTAATATAGGCAAAAATATTAACTGGTATAAATAATTAAATAAATCTTCAATTCTTTGTAATTTATACTCTTATATATTTAAATATAGTGTTGACCATTTGCTTTATCCATATAAAAACTATATACATAAGTTTCTAAATATTCTATATAAATATATATTATGATCAAAACAAATCATGAAATTACAATGGCACACTGAAATGTTTTAAACATCATCGAAAACTATATATACATTTTATAGAACGAAATCTATCGCTGTTTTAATGTTATCATTCCAACACGATCGGAAAACACACAGAGCGGATATTTTTCGGTGTGTATGAGAAACCGAAAGAGACGAAAACAACATCGACATCACGAGCAGCGCGCGCTCGCCACAAACTCGGCAAAACGCGCGGCACATTCGTGCGCGAGAATCGTACATTTCAAAAGCACTGCGAATGCGCATCCAACTCCACACACACATACACGTATACATTTATGTATACAGGTAGTTGTACAAGGGCACGAGAGCGCGCGAGAGAATCAACCCTTTGCGGAGAGAGAGAGAGCGAGAGACGCTCGATCGACGAGCGAGATAATACGCGGACGGGCGTTTTTACGCGTGTCGGTACACGGGCGCGCAGGGGGATATCTCGCCGCATGCGTTATCCCCGGGTTAATTACTATAAATACCCTGGACGCGGCGAACGCGAAAGCGACAGCTCATTATCGGTGCCGAGCGAGCAAGCTCATATATATATCTATATATGCGTGTATGTGTGTGTGTTTGTCTTATCTCTCATGCAGTGTATACGCGCGCGCCGGCGCAGGAAGAGCTGCGCTGATCGCATGATTGCTTTTTTTTTGTTTTTCACCGCGGGTCTATGCAGTTGATTTCGTTTTTCGCGGCAATGCTTAAGGTCTTTTCAGTTTCAATAAACACGTGGTAATGTGTAACAAGAGATTCTTGTCTATATGTCTTCGCGTAAAGACCACATTTACATTTTGTAATATATATTTTATTCCGATGGTTTCATCCTATATTGGTTCTGTTAATTTATCTGATTGAAAACTATCTGACAATGTTAAATACCATATCAGTTATAAAAAACAAAGTTTATAATTTTTATAATTCTGTTTTAATGTATCAAACAGGCACAACACTGTGTTATTAGTTTGTTTTCAAATTACAAAAAAAAAATTACTCCTCGTTACGAATTACACAAGTGCAGATGTTAAATAATAATTTTCTTGTATACAGCAAGTAGCACACTAACTACACTCCATTAGAATGCTAACACAGTATTTAATGACTTTTCATCACTTCGATGATAAAAAAAAGTGTTACCTAATCGATTAAATTTACTCGCCGACTTTTTACCATGATTATGAATGCAAATTGGTCTCGGTCTCTCGGAGCAGCGACACGGTATACACGAAAGCCATGAAGAAGGATCTCGAAAAAAAAAAAATGGGGATATAAAATTACCATCCGATTTTCAAGGATTCGAGGTTTTTCTTGCGCTGCACGAGCGCGCCGCGCTCTGCACTCATTCAAATGACTTTCCCACACTTTGTCATTTTTCATCGGCATTATCCGCATTATATTCCGTGATCTAACGAGTTTTTGCTGGCACGAGTCTACAACGGCTCTCGCGTATAATTATAAATGATTTGCGAATTGTGCAGAGCAGCGGCGTTGTAGTTGCGCAAGACCCGATAGATATTGTAAATAATGTAATTGCGGCAACCGCTCGTCGTCGATTCCCGCTTCTTATACGCCGGGGCGCGTGGACACGCCATATCATAACCGCGCGTGTTTACAATTCTGTCACATATATAGGTACACACGCTGATTTATTACGTTGCACTTACATTGTTTCCCCTTGCAAAAGTTTTCAACGTCAACGACAATAATTTCCCCAGTCAAAAGCCTCTATTACACACCTCCCGGTACATAGATAATTGATAAAAGTGCTGTAGACCTCGCAAAAAATCTCTCTCTCGAGATCCAAGGTCTGCTCGCGCGGCGAAGTCGAAAAGAGGAAAAGCGCGATACACGTGAAAAAGGAGCAAGAGAGGGAGAGGCAAAGGAAGAAGTGCTGGCGCGGCGCCCGATGAAATCGGCTCTTTAATTGAACATTAATAACAACGTGTAATTAAGTATAATCAATGCGCGCCGAGCGTATATACAAGCGAACGCGAACGATGCGTTCTATCGCGTGTTCATCGGCGGGGAAAAAGGGGGAAAAGCCAGGCCAGCCTCTCCCGCGCTGCTGCTGCTGCTTCTGCATCGCGATCGGCCCTGGACCTGTCCGCGGGCGCTGCAGGTACTTATATACGCCTTTTTCTCCCCGTCTCTCTCTCTCTCTGAGTCGAATCCGAACGCGCGTATACGCATATATATGTATATACACAAGACTATACGTTTATATACGCGATATAAAGTACATATATATGCGTCCTCTTTCTCGGCGATGCGCCGCGCGAATAGCGCACCGGCGAGTATCAAGGACTCTTCACGCTTGAGAGGCTGACGCGGCCTAGGTTATCTCTCGCGCGGTGTTTAGCATTAAATGGCTGCGCGGCTGGACGGACAGGTGAGAGAGAGAGGGAGAAAGAGAGAGAGAAATTATAATACGAGAAAAATGTCGGAGATGAAAGGATCGGGAGAGAGGGAGAGAGAGAGAGGAACGAGCACAACGGATGGTAAATCAAACACGCGCGCGAGCGGCGAAGGGTGTATTCCTCTCGCTCTTATGTATCGTTATAAGCGGCTGTCTTTGGCCCCGGCCGCTTTATCTGCTTGTCTATTTACCTGTATCTATGCGTCCGTCCGTTTGGCTCTTTATCTCCGGCTATCTGATTTACAGACTCCGCACACGCACGCGCGCTTGTCCACGCGTGTCGGCCAGTGCGAGCCTTTGCTAATTTATTCCCTTTTTTCCTTATTATCCGCGGAATTTTGCGCCGCGCGACGCGTTTTGCAATATGCGCCGAGTGTACATACGCCGGGCATTGACAGACGGACAAAACAACAGTCGAAATGAAACGAATCCGGAGTTGAGATTCCTATAGTGAAAATTGTACAATGTTTTGTACAGTAAACGATAATATTTTTTATTAATCAGTGTTTCACGTTTTGGAACGTTATAATTTTTCGATGATTTTAAGTGTGTCCTATATAGAGTTTCAACGAATAACAATTTTTCTCCACCGTGCTGCGCTAATAAACCAATTTAAAATGTTAATTGGATTGATTTATATATGAAACCTGTTTTTCATGTGGTTCGGGTCTCTTGTGCATAATATTAAGGTTATATTACGATTGCAAAATCCGACAGGCAGAGTTGAATCACGTGCGCATGATTAGCGCGCTGTAAAAATGGACTGGTGGCCGTCGGTGATATAACTTAATGAGCGTTTACAAAAGAATGGCCGTTGCCAAAGTAATTTTAAATTTTAACGCATACCTCCGCACGCTCCTCATTCTTCTCTATTCATAGTCCTTTGTTTTGTGTATCTTTTGTCCGCTATTTGCGTTGCGCTAATTACTTGTCTATCATCTTGCCATCGCATACAAACTCACTTGATGCGTTATCTATATTACCATTAAAATTTTTCTCATTGTAACATTATAATGCTTACCAATCCAGTATATTTAAGTTAAAATTTCCCTTAACGCAATTTTTAACCATTAATAAATTATAAAATTGTTTTGTTTGACTTGAATTAACGTTCACTCAAGAAAATTAAGCCGAGGATTTTCCCCGATCTTCCGTCGTGCAAACAAATGATTTCCCAGCAGAAATAGTCTGGGGCAAAAGTACTCTGTCTCCGCTCCATCCACAGCCTTGTAATTCTTTCTGGCCAGCGTGCATATACCCTCCCTTCTCTCTCGTGTGCTCTTTTTTCCACTATTTGCGCGAGTACATCCCACCTCCGCACGACTATATGTGTATCTCTTTCTTTCTCGTTCTTCCATCTCGAGCAGCAATACGCACGGAGCGCAAATCCCATAGCCTTTCCAGGATAAAATTTGCGTGCGCGCGCTGCTATAGTCCGCACCGCCGTCATCATCATCATCGTCGTCGTAGTCGTAGTCATCATCATCCCACGTGCCCTAATTTACATTGCATTATCAGAAATTGCAAGCGGCTGCCTCTTTTCCCTCCCTCTCTTTCGCGAAATGAAACGGTATACACCGCGCGCGCGTGTTTGTGCATCTGTGTGTCTGTATGTTGATGCAGTCGGAAATAGGGAGAGCTGCGCCGATGCTTTAGCCCTTTGGCTAGAAGAGAGAGAGAGAGAGAGAGAGAGAGAGAGAGAGAGAGAGAGAGAGAGAGAAAGGAGCGAAACCTCATTTTATTCTGCAAATAATACATTAGCGAGAGCCGGCGCTTCCGACAGTGAAGACTTCGTGATCCGGCGGGCTTGTGGGATTCTCTCTCTAACTGCAAGCGCGCGCGCGCATTCGTCGAGTGTATATATAAGTATAAGTGCGCACCGACCGCTGCTGCAAAAATCGCCTCCGAGCGAGTAAAGGTGAGGCTCTATGCGCTAGCTCTGCTCCTCTTGCGGGAGAAATATTATTTACATAGGCGATTAATCACGTACTTCCTCTATCGTATATCATTAATAAAAGTACGGTATATACGCAAGCGCGGGGGGAAAGGGGAGATGCGGCTGGGGGAGGAGAGAAGTGATTGTAAATGAAAAATTAAAGAACCGAGCGGTTACAGATTGTTATTTATTCATCGTAAACGCGTAATCTCCGTATTGTAACCAATTATCTAATAATAATAGTCTATAAGTACGTCATTATCAGTTTATAGATAATTGATTATTGATTATATATAATAGATAATTGGTTTATATTGTTCTCATAATATTTTATAAACAATCATCGACTGGGAAGTAAAGCA
>JAPYZO010012199.1:5829-17380 GCA_030522905.1 Torymus flavipes
CACACACACCTTCGCCTTTATTTACAAATTAAGGAATTTCAGCAGAGCACGCGCGCATTCTAATACTCGTTAATTGCAGTAGCAAAACTAATTAGTTCTTGCAAATTGAATTCACTCGCCCCCTTTCCCTACTGTGGTTAATAGCTGTAAACACACCGCTATAATTGGCTTTCCACGCGCTGAGAAGAAACGCATAATTAATCCCCCTTCTCGGCCAACTGACAGTTGTAGAAAACACCTCCCCAGACGCAATCCCACATCATCCGTCCTTGACTCCTTGCAGAAGCAGCAGCCACAACCTTGACGTCGAACCAATTATTCTCAAGAATCTCCTCTCCGCACACCCTATCCGAAAATCGATAACCGTTATTATTATTTTCACCCCCCTTCTCCGTTCCTTCCCTTCACCTCTCAGACGCGACCTCTAGGTGTTGGTATGGCGGCCGTGCGCGTCAATGCGGCCTTTGTGTCCCGTCCTCGTCGTCGTTGACGTCGTCCTCCTATCTTTCGGCCGCGTGTTTCTCCGGAGGAACCATTGTCCCCCTTAATCCGGACGTCTTAAACTCGACGAGGACGATTGTCTCTCCCCCGAGTAGTTTGCCGGCGGTGGCGTGTGCTACCTCTCTTCCTCTCTCTCTCTCTCTCAATGCTGGAGTAGAGGGCACGGCTGCAGGAGACGACGAAGACGATGACGACGACGACGATCCTGGGAGGCGATTGTTCCGAGGATGTTTTGTCTTTGATGAAATTTGGGTTGAGAAAAATGGAGATGGATAGTGTGATATCTAATGAGTCGATTGTTAAGTGTCAGTAGTGACTTTATGAATAAGTATTACGAAGATTCAGATGTTTTCTTATGTCTTGTAAGGTCACCATTATGTCTTCAAAATCGCACAAGGAATATATTTTAGACCCAATAGCTATAAGGACGCCATGACAATATTTAGTAATATTATAAGAAAAAATATAAATATATATGTTTATGGTATCCTGCAGTCGTTGACAAAGCACAATGAAATAAGACATCAGCTTTACTTTCTTGGCTATAACTTCCCGCCTCAAAGGAACACTTCAACTTAACAAAGCAAAGGCACTTTATTCTAGTGTCGCATTAAGTCGCTCCGAGTCCCCAAACGTAACTTCCCATGAAAGACCGTCCAGAACTTCCGAGAGAACTACCTCACGATTATCCGGCGACGGCCGAGAGGAAACCTCCTCCGAATTTAGAAATTCCAAAAATAGTAGACTACACACACATACGCGAACAAACGCAAACATCGTCTCGTGTCTAGACGCATACGGCAATATCTCCTCGGCAGAGAAAAGAACCAGCCGCAGCGACGGCGACGACGGCAAATTGTAACGTAGCACGAGACTCGTTCATATTACGGCGCTCGCTGGGGCAGTAAGTACGGAAATCACGGGCAGGGAAGAGAAAGAGCGCCACCTGGGGAGGAGAAGAGATAGCTCGGCACAGAGGGAATAATTTACGCGGCCGAGAGAGAGGCAACTTCCAAAGTGAGAAAAATCACGTTAGTTTGCTCGACACCGGCCAACCCGAGTCCCGTGGTGTTTACGACTTTTTGTAGGTGTGTGTGTGTGTGTGTGTGTGTGTGTGTGTGCACAGGTACGTATACGCTTGTTGGATTATCGGTTTGCAGAGTCAAATATTTTTTCCGATCGAGCGAGCGAACGGTTTCAACGGGGAATACGTGATGGAGTGTAGATGCACGTGTTGGGAAGGGTTTAGAGGAAGTCGTTAACTATTTCGGTGTTTTTTTTCGTACTTTACAAATGTAAAGTTAGAACATTCCTTCTAACGGTGAAACTGTAATTAAACTTTGTATTACGATTTCTTTAAAAATTGCAAACTTTTAGTGTAAATATCATCAATTATAGAGCGAAGTAAGCACACAAAGCATTATAACTAAACCATCCATCATTCACCATTACGCAAGACACCGAAAATTCAACATCCACGAGACCGAAAAAAAAGCCCAAAAGTAAGCGAAGAAAGGAGGACCAGTTCATAAAGGACAGAGCGAGTTGAGCGTGCAGCTCATTTTTCGCGCACGCTCTCTCTCTCTCTCTCTCTCTCTCTCTCTCTCTCTCTCTCTCTTTCTCCACTTCTCTCGCTGGTCTATGTTTCATTCGGGCGCGCGCCCACTCGCGCGCACAATGAGTCCTTCAATTTGATTTTCCTTCTACTTTCGCCTCTTCCTCTCTTTTCCTCTCTTTTTCTCTCTTTTCCTCTCTCACTCGCTCCTCGTCGGTGGGTTTCCCGGCGAGCGAGCGCAGCGAGTCATTGTTCGAAGTTTCAATGGAAAATCGTCGTGAGAGGCGAATTTCATACGGCGCCGCGACTGGTTATTCGCCGTGACTTATTTTTCACTGGTCGAAGATGCGGCCGCTGTGGGAAGGTAATGGGGAGTGATGTTAATGGTAATTTGGACTGTAGAGGGAGGAATGTAGTAATTATTGGAAACTTGGATGTGTAGATATTCATGGAACAGTTTTTGCGTTAATTACATAATATTTTCAAGATTTTTTAGAGTTCATTTGGTAAATATTACTTTTCAATGAAAAAGTGAATAAAGAAAAATTTAGTTTCAAAATTATATTTTTGAATTACAAAAAGATGAAGGTAGCAAAAGGCGGGGGTGCTAAAACTTGAATAGATGCTTTATCAGTTAGATGAAAATTTTGCTTTTTCTTCATAACAACGTCAATGTTAATTTAGCCCAGTTGATATAACAGAGCATACCTTTTGAAACAACAATTACGCTAGAATGGAAAGGGTCACTTTCCCGAAAATTCGACAATGTTATTAAACTTTTAAATTCGGTTATAAAACACAGAGGTAATATCGATCACGCAAACAGTGGCCAGTATAAACAGTCCAGATTCCAGCGCAGCGAACTTTTACAATATCCACCTTAAAAATAGAATATTCCACTTTGAAATAACCGTATTTTACGAATCCTTAGCTTTTTTCCATTCATATACACTCAAATTTCCAGAAAATTAAACATTTCCCACATAAAATACCTGAATTTCGCTAAATTTACTCTTCCAGCTCGCTCACATGCACTCGAGCCCAACCAAAACACTGCACTCGCGCAAAAGAGAAATGATCGAGAGCTCGCAATTTCGCAACAGGTTATACCAGCGGCATGCGCGACCTCGCTTTCGCCTCTACCTCAGAAAATTCACACCCCATCACCTCTCTCTGCACCTTCCCGCAGGAAATTGTCGCATATCCAACCACACACACACTCTCTCCTCCCACCCATTAGCGCCGGAAAATTCGCCGCCGTCGTCCGTTTCCGCGACTGCACAATGCCCCGCGCGCACTTTTCTCTCCCTCTCTCTCTCCATTTGGCTAAAAGCGCTGCCAGCGTCGTCGCTACGGCGACGGTAATCATATTAAATCTCGCGCGTCCGGGGCTTAGAATTAGTGCGGTTTCCTCCCGGCGACGCGCGGTCACGTACGCCATTATGCAATTCGGTTATGAGAGTGCGAGGATGCGCCTATGGTCCTTCGGATTCGACTTGAGAGCGAAGAGAGGGCATTAAGTGTTGCGGAGGAGGATTTTCGCGGTCGTTCGCGTTTAACACCACTCGGACGCGGATTTTCGGACCCGCGGTATAATGCGAAAGAAGCGTGTGTGTGTAATCCTGCATGGCGTGCGCGAGCGTTCGCGAGTTTTCGGGACGAAATTGAATTTTACTCAGGAGAATGGGGATTTCGGAATTGGGCGCGATGCTAAAGTTTTCGGTGACGTAAGTAGTGGTGGGTTGAATTGTGAAAGGTAATGATGATTTGGGTGCTCGGTGCGCTATATGGGTTTGATGAAATTTTCGTATCGAAGAGGATGTTGTATGTCAGTTCTTCAAATTGTTTCAAAAGTTTGAAACTGTAGTATCACTACAAAAAACGCCATGACTGACGCATTTCAATCGCTTTTTATCGATTATTTAAAAAGCAAATACGGTAGTACGTTATAAAATTCCGTAATACCTTACAGAGGTGATCAAAATTACAGTTGAAAACGTATGTTTAAACAACGTTTCGTCGAAGCTTTGTAAAATTCGAAACCATTTTTCGAATGAATTGTGAAAACAACTTGACTTCTTCATCCACGTAAAACTAGACTTTCATATCACTGTTCAACAAAAAAACACAGTTCCACTTCAAATTTCACTCGATTTCCACAATAATCCAGGTCCTTAAAAAACTGAAAAACAAAAATTATTCCAAGGAAAAAAATTCAAGTGAAAACCACTCGAGTCCCGCACTCGAGACATCTTCACCCACCTAAATAAAAGTCACTCTCTGAGCTCTCAAAACAACAAACAAACGACGACGAAAAAAAAAACCTGCTGCGTCTCTTTCACAAAGGGCTGAAAACGAATCACCGCGATCGCGTCGCGCGATCTTTCATCCTCGTAATACCGGCGACTCTCCGAGTAAGATACACGCGGGCGTATTACATTATCTCGAGATGCAATTAGAAATAAAAGCGCGCGCTTCGCCCTCCCCCCCCCTGCTCCGGGCTCTTTACTTACCCCCCGGCGGCCTCCACCACTCCTTCGCCCTTTAGCATATTTCGAGCTCGCTCGCGCTGCAGGGGATCTATTGCGCGTTGAAAATTGCTAGCTCTTACCTGAAAAGAGAAAACAGAAAAAGGTTCCATTAAACTTTGCGTTGTGGATACATTTTTACGCGTAGAAGGGCAATTATGCAGGGGAACGAGTGTAATTTTGTGTTTAGCGCCGCTCGCGCTTCTTTTGGATTTTAAGGGAAGCGCATTAACATTTTTATGCACAATTCCGTGCGCTAAAGTTCAACGAACGAAGTTAGCCCGCGGGTCGGCGTTTTTTTGTTAAATTATATACGCGAGAACTCCAGATTGTAGCAGTTAATGTAGATTTGTGCGCTTAATTGAGAGCAGTTATTGCGACTTATGTATTTTAAAGCCATTTTTCAAGTCCATAAATGGCCTAAATAAAGTGCCAGTGTTTAGCGAAATTTCACACTAAAAGCTATTTTATTTATACCGGAATGTTGAACATCAATAAGGAACACGTTGACGTAGTTATTAATATCACAACCAGGAACAAATAGAGCTCGCTCCAATATTTCTCTCTATTATCCACGAATTTCCACCTCGAAAATCTTGAAATATACGTACTCTCGCGCAACCGCTCGACGCGCGTGAAAGACAGCACATCCACCCTAAAATAACCATCTAAATTTTCTAATTCTCGCTATAACCAACCCCCTTCACTCTCTTTCTCTATAGCACACTAGCGCGCGCAGTCGCAAAAGTGCGCATAAAAGGCTTTATGCACGGCACTACACTCCTCCGGCGGGAAAAGCTGGGCGCGCGCACCTCTATACCTCCAGCGCGTTCGCGGCGCGAGGCCATATAACGGAAATTATCTCCCCGTCGCGCAATATTGCATAAAGTTCCGCTGCTCTAGAGTGAGCGAGATAGAGAGAGAGGAGAGACAACTAACGAAATTCATTACGCGCTCGGGAGTTTCGCGAAAGAAGAGCCGCCGCCTCGCTGCAGGCTTTGTGTCGCGCGTTAAGCGCCAAACGTTACACTCTCTTCGTCGCACCAAAGTTACGACGTTATATCTCGCGGTGGTCGCGATAATTCACGCTTCATCGAATCTATTCCTCCTGCGCGGTAGCAGCAGCTTATAGTAGCGCGGAGGGCAATTAGCGTGTGCAAATAGGGAATAAATATGGGAGGAGAATGTATATAGAGGGAAAGAAATGCGGGGAGTAGATGAGAAAATGATGGAGGATAAAGAGAGAGAGAGAGAGGATATAATGCTGAAAGAGAGAGGGTAGGTGGCAAAGTGAGAGAGCGCACGGGTGAGATATACGCGGAGGTGAGATAGTTTTGAAAGGGGGAAAAAGTGAGGCGTGTATAGAGTGGGGTATAGAGGAAAATAGACGCACGAGGGATGGGTGAAAAAGAGTAGTGGGAAGAGTTACAAAGAGCGAAAGAATGGTGGTTTCAAAAACGATAAAAAAGAGCGTGTTGCAAAAGAGATAGAAACAAAGGAAATATGTGAAAGAAAATCTTTCTAATCTCAGCTTTTTGCGGAACTAAAATATAAAGTTACCGGAGAGATATAGAAGTATACCGATAAATTCGTAATAATTGAAAGAATATTCTCATTGAGTTTTTCCTTTTTAACAAACGCTATCAGACAATCAAGCTGAGCAGAAAGACATATCCAACATCAATTTATCTCTCTGTTTCGCAGACTGTATCACCCTCATCTCTCTGTTTTCCGCGCACCTCCGCGCCAATAATTAAACGAAACATTACACGCCGCCACTCCTTTCGACATGCATTATTCAATTTGGCGCGTCGGCATCGGAGCGCGCAAAAAAACAAAATCATCGCGGAGGCTTTTAGAGAAGCTCCGATCCGTGACTACGACTATCGATTTCCGAAGAGAGCGAGAAAGCCGTTTGAAAATAAAGAGCGTCACGACGCGAGCGCGCGAGATTGATATTCGATGGACAAATATACAGGGATTTCACGCTAAAAAGAGAGAGCGTGGAAGGTTTATCCGTCGGCAGAGTTGTTATCGGACGCGCGCATTAAAATAATCTTTTCCGAGAGAGGAACCGAGGGGTGGTTGAAAGATGATGGGTGTGAAATTGATAATAAATGTAGTATTATAAATAAATATTATTTTCCCAATAAGCTAGCGTAAAGCTACCCCTCTGTATAAACAGTATTCTCTAATAAAGTTTTTATACAAAAAATATTGCAAAAAATACCCGAAAAAATTAAACGAAATTACGCGCGATAATCGCGCCTATCAACGTAAACCGTCGTCGCTTGACACTCACCCGCTACGAAAAAACAACCTTTCGACCTCGCAAAAACATCAGCCGCCGCCGTCTCTCCCTCACTCACGACCTTTGACACCGAATTTTTAATAACGCACCTAATTTCGCCCCCGCTCTCCGCACGTCCGGAAAAACAAAGGCGACACTCTCTCTCTCGAGGGCACGTCCCGTCGTCGCTTAATTATTATTTTGCTCGACGGGCCGTGAGGTCAAAGGCGGCAACAGCGAGCGGCTCTTGCCAAGGACATCCGGAGAGGGAGCTCACGCTCCGCTTGATCAAAGTGGCTTTGTTTGTCTTTCGGCTTTGCGCACGATAACCCTCCCCTGAGGAAAGGGAGGTTTTTTGAGGGGACGCGAGAGGAGTGCGTGCGTCGGGGATGCGGCGAGAAAGCGAGAGATGTGCAGTTTAGCTGCGAGGTTATTGGCTGGAATGATCTTTTGGCGCGCAAGAGGGTTGATTCTTTGGAAGTGTGAAGGAGGTGGGTTGAAGAGGAAGAATATGGGTTCTGAGCGATTAAACACTTGTGAGCCAGAATGGTTGAGGGGTTTTGATGAGAATCTGTGTAGGGTGCTAAGTGGGTTTTGATGAAACTATACAATAACAACATTATATAATCACGTAATAAATTTTACTATATAGATATTACCCTTTCCTCATGACAAAGAATATTTTTGAAAAACAAGCATCTCTCCATATTGTGTTTGCTGTATATTTTAATATAACTTTATAATAACGGGAACGTCAAATACACGAATAAAAATAACGCAAATCGTTTTACCAAAAGAAAAGAAGAACCGAGGGGAAACTTCAGTTTTAAATTGGATGAAAATGGAATTCTACATTTGTTACGAAATCAGAGGGACCAGAGAGCAGCCTTTCGCACAACAGCGAGAGAACAAAAAACTTGCCCACTCCGCCCCCCACTTCTCTCGTATTTATTAGAAATCGAATATTTTGATCAAATACGCCGGCACAATAGCGCCCGGAGGCCCAACAGCGCAGCACGCACGCACCGTATTTTCCCATAGCGCTCAGCAAAAAGATATCGCGTGAATTAAACTCGTCCGCATCAAGAATAATCGAGTTCTAAAAGTGCGATGAACAAAACGCTCCTGCGAAAGAAAGAAAATTCATCCGACTACGATCGATGGAAAAATAAGAAGAACATCATATATACGCCGAAAAAAGCCAGTAGCACCAGCAGCCGATGGAGAAATTCGATTTTTTCACTTGCGCACACGCGGCTTAACAATTGTATTCGAATCCCCCCGCGCTTGATATTTTTGTTTTGCGAAGAAAAGAACCTCGACAAAACTGCTTTTTAAAAGTCAGCTCTTGTTTTTCGCACACTTCATCCCACACCGACGGTGAGTTTCATTAATTATTTCCTTCGAGCAATCAGCAGCTTGCGCTTAAGAGCAGCAGCAGCAGTAGCGGCACGAGAAAAATAAAAGAAGATTCTTTCCTCCACCGAGACGCGGAAGTATAGAAGAGGGTGCAGGCTGATTATTTACTTTTAATTATGAGGCCAGAGGAGAAGAGAGAGCTAATGTACATCAAAGAAGACACGGGCTGCACTGTTTTTTAAATAACAAGAGATTAACCGGAGAGGAGAGGTTGAAAGAAATTCCCGTTCAATTGCTAATAAAGAAGCCGCGCCGTGCAATTTAAAGGGGATGAAGCGCAGAGAGCGCGAGTGTGTTTCTTCGCCAGGGGGTTAATAAACGAACGACGGGCTTTTGTTTCAGCTTGGACTTTATATATAAATAATAATGTTTTGGAAAAAGTGAGGAGGAAAATTGTTCCAGTAGGTGAAGTTTTTAATATAACAGCGTTGAGTTTCCCGATGAAGTTTATTTGCTCTTTCATTTAGCCGCAAGTGCAGAAATGAAGTATTTATAGTTTTAAAAAGAAAATTTTCTTCTCTTCTAGAAAAAAGAGCTTAGAATGAGCTGATTCTGTATAGACTAGAAAAGTACTCTTCACATAGAAATCCCAGTTATTTCGTCGTGTTACGGCTAAGCAGTTAGTTTAGAAGAAAGAACCTTACCACGGCTTAACAATAGCCGTCTTAAAATCTTTGTGACCTCGGAAAGTCGCCATTAAAACAAGATTCATTATTCAAACAATTCTTTCTTTCGCGCAATTCTAACGCACTTCGCACATCAGCAGATACTATATGCGCCTCGCGACCAAAATTCCACAATCCTTTGCTCTTTAAAAGGAGCTTTCTCTCACTCGCGCTTATAAACTCCAGGCTAACTCATTTGCCGCACGCGAATCATCACAGACTCTCCTCACTGCCAACCAACCGCACTCCCAAAGAGAGAGCTCACTCATACTACACACCCTATCGGCGAACTCGGCGCGATGACGATTTCACAGGGGGATAATGCGGCGCGGCAGGCCCCGAAAGAACGAGAGAGAGAGAGAGACGCGTCGAACCCGTCGTTACCGCAAGTTTCCTCAAAGTCGTCGTCGCCGTCGACGCCGGGGATAGAAATGAGATGCGAGGGTAGGGGGATGGCATATGGTCCGCACTGATACGGTGCGCGAGTCTGTCGCGCGCGCGCGGCACACAGTCTATTTGGGCGGAAGCGCGCGCGTCGTGTCTGCCCGGCCGAGATATTCCCGACGAAAACTTTGTGTGTTGTATGGTGAGAGAGAGAGAGAGAGAGAGAGGAAGGAAGGGAGAGCAGTGAGAGTTGTGTGTCTTTGATGGTGCAGGGATAAGGTGGCGAGGCGAGGAGAGAACAATAATTAGAATCAATGGCGCGTAGAGGAAAAGCGCAACGCCGAGTGACAGACGCGCACGTGTGCGGTGCGTCGTTCTCGAGGTGCTTTTGAAGATTTTTTAGGGCTGGTCGATGTCAAATGAAGTAATTTTGGTGTAGGTTATGTGTTATTACTTATAAATACTCCAACTGCTTGTACAGTGAAAGGTAGAATAAATCTCTCTTAGGGCACACGCATTTATGAGCTTGTTAAAAAACGTCCTTTCTCCAAGCTCATGCCTACCGTGACACGCAAGGCCAGAAAAAGCGCGAAACACCCCCAGTCGTGCAAGACCAACGCACCATCAAAATGTACGTTTCTATACATATTTTACGAACCGAGCGCACCCTAATATATACTTTCCAATGTTCATGAACTGCCGGTCCTGCCCCGCCAAAAAAGAATGAACCACGCAAAAAAGGCAAAGAACGTCTTTATTGCCTCATAAACCCGCTATACGCGGATAAAGATCTACGAGCTCTATATACCTATATCACCCGATGCACACGCGTCTTACCATCGCCCTCCTCGCACTCGTTTCCGTTCCCCTAATTGCGCGTAATTACCGCGCGCGCGTGCGCAGATCGAAATTCCTCTCTCAGCTGCGCCGGCGGAGTTTTTTGCGAATTCGCGTGCGTAGCTTTGGGGGGACAGTATAATGAGAATCGCGTGCAAATATGCGCGTGAAAAGCGAAAACGGGTGCAAAGCGAGAGAGAGAGAGAGAGAGTGAAAGGGCGGGGAGAGAGTTTCTTTCGTTCTCTCTTTGCCACACGCAGAGATTGCATGTGATTACGCGCAATTATAATAAGTTGCGCGCGATTATTCTTATTTGCGCATAAATTCGACGCGGAATTATAATAACCGATATGGAAATTCGCTTTCGTATTGTTTAAATGGCCCGATGTGAATGTGTGGCCTGATATATATATACGGAGTATTGTTGAGGGAATAATATATGTAGCACAATTTGGTGGTGGTACTTTAACGAGATAATGTACAATTCATTATTCGCGTAAAAGTATAGCATAGAAAAAAAAAACAACGATGAATGTAAAAATGCATGTTGCGTAAGTATATTTATTTACGAGGGCACATCCTGTTTTTCGACGCTGTACAAATGATTTTCTTTGTTTTACAATGTACTCTCCGCGTGCGCGCGCGTTACAAATCCAATTATATCACCGGTACAAATTCTCGTTCACAGAAACGCGGCATTTGCATAACGACTCGCCGGCCGCTCTATTAGCACCGCTCTCGTGTATTCATGTACTTCGATAATTTGTTTCGGCGGTGTGTATATGGCCCGAAAATTCATTCTCCCCCGCGCGCTTCTTTCCCGACAAAATTTAAAATATATTATATCCCTTAACGGAATAATTTCGGAAAAAAGAAGAGTATATATGTAGAAACATTTTTTACCGCTCGAGCAAACGACTCCTGAGAATATGGATAAATAAAGCGAGCGAGAAACGAGGGGTATAGAAAGAGAGTCCGAGTGACTCACCCGAGGAGAACGAGAGAGACACACAACTGTAGACACGCTCAAGCTCTCTTACCCCCCTTGTGCGAGCGCGAGCGGAAGGAAAAAAGGCTGCCGGTGTAGTTCACTCACTCTCTCCCGTAACCACGTGAATTACCGGCTGAACGGGCGCTTATTTCTTCGCTTCGGACGAAATGAAATTCTGGCGAAAAGAGAGAGAGAGAGAGAGAGAGAGAGAGAGAGAGAGAGAGAGAGAGACTGTATGCGCGCGAGATAGACAGAGGGAGAGAGCCGCTCAGGCGAATTGCGGTTACCGCGTGCAGCACATAATTCCGATCGAATGGGACGCGGCCTCGAGCTATAATAAATCACAGCGCGCTCGCCGGTTCTCTCTCTCTCTCTCTCTCT
>JAPYZO010012200.1:0-12503 GCA_030522905.1 Torymus flavipes
AGAGAGAGAGGGAGAGAGACGGTTTCAATTTGAATTTATAATTTCGAGGTGTCGGTACTCGCGCCTGCGCGCGCCCGACGTTTAGTCGAGTTTAATGTATGTGCGGTAGTTTGTTTCTTTTTGTCGTAACGAGATGCGGCGGATTATGAGTTTAGGTGATAATGTAGAAGTGTATAGATATGTGCAGGACGAGTGGAGTACAGCGTGGAGATTGATAGGGGATTTTTGGTATTAGCTCGAATTCAGAATGGATTATTTAGAGTAATGCGCGACATGGTGTATATATGTGTATTAAAAACGCATTCCTGTGCAGTGATTTGGTCTGATTTTATATTAAAGTTGTTTATGCGTTACGGGGGTCTAGTGAAAAATCGAAGCTGTGGGTGGTCGAACTGGATTTCGGACGCGCGCGTGAAATGCGTGAATGACTGCATAAAAATCTAATTCGTCATGTAATTTTTCAAAGTCGAATCTGATAAATTTGACAATCGACCGAGCGTTTAACATGTTAAACGTGACGTTAATTTTATAGCGTTCTTTTTCTTTATCAACTACTAACTCTATGTGTAATTCTTTATCAAAGTAAAAGTTATTGAATAATTAATTTACTATATAAAAAAGTTCCTTGTATATAAACAAAAACATCATTAACATTTGGAATTCATCGTAAAAAAAAATCTTCAACGCCAAACGATACCCTAATATGAAAGCAAAATCAGATCAATCAAGCTATTCACTCTCGCATAGCAACTACCGTGCAAAGCTGCGACATATCACCAATCTTCGTATATAGGTATACTCCCACTTCTCCACCGCCAAAACGAACATAAAATCTCTAGAACCCAAAACGAAACCCTCGCGACGGTAGCAGCTAAAGAGCGAAAATCACGCGACGCAAAACGACAACCTTACCCCTACACACATATACACGTATATGCAATGCGTCAAGCTCGCACCACCCGTGCGATAAGGCTTTGTACATACGCGCACCGTATATATATATACACGCACGTAAGTGCAGCGTAACGTAGGCGCACACGCGCGGCGATTTGTCCGGATCAGCGTCAGGCCGTATAAGCAGATTAACGCGCGAACTCTCTCTCTCTCCGATATTCCACGGGCGACGGCCACACCGAGAGTACTATACTATACTCCCTCGGGGAATCGCACGCAAGCGCGTATCTCGCACGTAATTCGCCTCGGGAGTAAGATGCCGGCGACTGATTGACCGATCCGTTGCTGCCGTCGCTGCTCGTATTTGTATTCTATAAACGCGGCCGAGAGGTGAGATGGCCGATGGGAGATAGGATTGTCGGTTATGATGCGAGTGTGTCTTTGTGCGAGGAATTCCGATCGAAGAGGTGACACTTTGGGAATACGCTCGCGTGGTTCTTCTCTTTTTTTTTTTTGGTGAAAGGTTTGACTGACTGAGTGATTCGGCGCGATTCGGTAGTTGGGTATAATAAGGTGGATGCTGGCTGGCTCGTTTTGCCGTGGGAATGGATCATGGGCTCGGGATGCGTGATACGCTGGATTCTTTGATGTGGGATGCTTGATTCGGACGGGAGATTCGATCGATGAAGTAGGTTTAAAGTAGCTTTTTATTGTCGCCCGGATGAGGAGCTGTTTTGGGATGGGGATATGTACGATTGATATTTCGAAGTGTGTGTATGTGCTTTTCTTGTGGGATAAGTGTGTCTGTCGTTACATGGTTAAAAGGAATTATGAGATTGACGAACTGTATATCGGTGGTTGGTGATGTTAGAAACTGATAATTGTAAGACTGAGTTGAGTTTGTTAGACTTACAAAGGTAAGGAATGATAAATATAAAAATGAACTGTACATATGTATTAGATAACGAATTAATGTCGATGTTTTTATAGTAGGATAATATTTGGCTATACGGAATGGTTAGTTTTTTCAATTATCACTCCTTAAGCTTTTAGCTAAATTACAATTTTTCCATTCCTACTAAAGTAATTTAACTTTTAATAAAATTTTTTTATAAAACGTTTATAACAGTACAAAATTTGTCTTATTTATCAAAGTATAAGATAATGTCAGAGATTAACAAGACACAAGAAACTTTGTACTGTATTACACTTTCCCTTAGTATAATCTTACTGAATTAAAAAAGAAAAAAAAGATTTTCACAAAAAATTTCTAATTTATTTATCAAGTTAATTATTCATCCGGAATTAAAACAGCCTAACAACCTTCCTAAAAGCCTCAACCAAAAACTCCTCCTCTCACTTCACTTCGCACGACAAGCTTATAACTCTCCTCCACGCCAGAAGCCCAATCTCCCGCGTACAGACTCCAGCACTCGCCCATCCACGCGTTATCTCTCTCGCAACGGTGATGCTCTCTCCATAAAAGCTCTCTCTTTCTCTCTGTATTGCCCTCCTGTCAAAGGGAAGCCGCTAGCGCGGCCACTTCCGGTCGTTCCATCTCGCGCGCTATTTTTCTTGCGCGATTGTGCGCTGGCTCGTTGCGCAGGCGCCGAAAACCACTTCAAAGGGATGATGCGTATACACGGCGTATGGCTTCTAAACGCCTCCCGCTTTTATCCGAGCCGCGCTAGTACTGGTGCTGCTGCTGTTGGCTGTTGTGTACGTCGACGCGGAAAAGATAATCGCGCCGGCGCGTGTCTGCGTTGCGGCGGCAGATTTGGCTTTTTTTGGAACGTGATGGTGTGTAACGTTGGGTTTGATGGTGATTGGTTGATAATTGTGGATGAGCTTTTTTGGGAGATTCGGAGGGTTTGGTGTTGAAGAAGGTGCGGGTTGGAAAGAATTGGTTTTGAATGGTGTATAGGTTTGTCGTAGTAAAATTTTTCGTATTTCTTTGTTTTGATTCAAAAGGGTGATTCATTATTATTGAAGATACTTCAGTCTTTTGTCGACAAGTAGGACGATAATTTTGAAAATCTATGCTGCATGAGATAAGAATTAATGTTGCCAGTATTTCCTAAGGATTATATACTGGAAATATAAAAGTTTAGTAAAATTAAACAAATACACAGTATACACTAAACGACATATAGACCTATTATTGCTAATATAAAAAGTAGGTTATTTGTTTAGATATTCAATGAATTATCTTGCTTCCAAAGAAAAGCTACTAATTCGTTTCAATAATATTCTTTTAAATAAATTGTTACCAATAGCAATTAAAAGACCAATAGAGAATATACCTATTCAATTTTTCTGATCAACAATGATAATCTCATTTCGAAAATTCACTTTTTGCGATTAAATATTCAATTAGATTTTCCATCCCTTGTTCGACGCAGTTTTTCAATTAATAATCATCATAAGAATCGACAAGTCCCGAGACTAGTAGTTATCCGATAATAATTTTAATTTCGATCGCTAATTAATACGGGCTTTATTCTTCGTAACTCGATTACAAGTCATGCGATATGACTCGTGTATCATTAATCCTTCCGACCAGACAGTCTTCATAAATAGTTAATTTCGTCTTCTTTTTCTTTACGATCTTTTTCAGTATATCAAGTGTCTCTCTACTTATGATTATACCACTGTTGTTTTCCATTTCTAAATTCGAACGTCTCAAGAACCGACGTAATTTCACATCACAAATCTAAAGCAAAATTAATTGCCTTAGTTTGTCAAATACACTTACCTATACTACAACAATCTTTAACTATCATGCATTTGAATACCCGCCTTTCCTAGTCGGCATAAACCAAAACTTCATTAAATTTTATGAAATCCCTGCACTAAAAAAGCACAATTATTCTATACCACCTTCAACTCTAACAAGCTCACAGCACATTACTATTATCCCACTTGGAACCGGCCGCGCGCGCTCTAGCAACTTATCGTAATGTATGCACACCTAACGCTTATATTCCAGGAAAGACACATTACCCGCAACTTTTGCGCGGGGCGCATCCTCCTCCGCCTTCTCCATATTCACGGAAACGACGCTTTTCCCTCGCAACCGCCTTCTTTTCGCGCGCTCTTGCGCTGCTTGTTAGCGTCGTTCGCGAGCCGGCAAACGAGCTCTCTCGGCTGCGCCGCGTAATTGATTTTCCGCGGACGCGGGCGCGGCACGAATAACCGGCGATGCGCGTAACCTCGCGCGCATAAATAATTAGTGGGTAATAAGGCAAACAAGGCGGCGGCGGCGGCGGCTCAGCTCCTGCGGGCTCGTTTAATTGGACGTAAAGCATTTCGATAAAGGCGGAGCACATCGTTAAGGTGATTGACGCCGCCCCGTCGTTGCGCGATTGACTTATTGCGATCGGGCATGTATAGTGCTATGAGGAGGAGGAGGAAGAAGAAGAAGCGTTTTAGAGGATGAGGAAGAGCGGGTCTGCACTTCCTTCTTTTATTTTATATACGAGGAGAGGAGGTGGTGGAGGACTAACTAGGGTATTAGTTGGAGAGTATTAAACGAGGTATATATATATGGCGATTATTATTATTGGAGAGGCGGTCGGGGGAGAACAGTGTGTAATCGAGATGAAATTTATTTGGATGGGGGAAACGCGCGGAGGCTTTGGCGGTGTATTAATGAGGCGTTGTCGGCTGAGAGGCGAGAGATATTTCTCTGCTGCTGCTGCTGCTGCTGGGTAATTGTGTGGCTTTTTGAAGAGTTGTTATAGACTTTCGGATGAGAATCATTTATTTCTCGAAAGTTTGATTAAGAAACCTGTCAAAGTCGGGAGATTCGGTTTTGATTGAAAGGCTATTCAGACACTGGTGAATATAAGAAAAAGGAAAATTGGTCTGATTTAGTTAGTAAAAAGAGAATTTGAAGAAATATTGATATTTTTTGAATATTTAGGCGAAATATAATTTGACTGGAGATTTTACTCAGACTTTTGTAGAATGATTTTTCAGATTTTCGATTGAGAACAAATTTTATTTCGAGCGTTCGTGTAATATTTTATCAGACGTGTACAAGTGTAGTGGGCTAAAAAAAAAGCTCTTCAGCTGGATCTATAAATTGAGAGGCTGTACTGTGTTTGTACGGGGGGCACGCACGTTTGCTGAAATAACATATCGTTCAGAGGAAACGAAGAGAAAATCAAATTTTTAGCATCCGTTTCGATGTGATAAAATTGCAAAAATAAATAACGTTATATATGTACGTAAATACTAAAATTGTTTATAAAACTAAACCTTTTTCCACGAAAACATAACTTTTTTTGTCAACAAGTAATATATAGTTTCGAGAAAAATGGAAATTACTCATTGTGAGGAATAATGTGCAAAGTACTTTGATTGCAACCCAGAATTGATAAAATGCAATGCTTTATTTATTAATAATTACGCTATTGACTGTCATATTATACCATTTTCTTAATACCATTCATTCCAATAGGCTTCCAATGAAACTGAAAGCATCTTTGAGCCTCTTTTCTTCGCTATAACAAGCTTTCAGTAGTAACAGCCATATATCCCAAAAGACAAGACCCAAAACTACCCTCCAAAATCACCACTCCCTCCTAAAGCCCATCATCAGCAAAACGTTCATCGACAAGCACCGTGTGCAGCACGTACCAACAACAACAGCAGCAGCAGCAGCATCAACGACGACGAGACCGCCGCCGCGAATCGTGAATAAACGCCCCATGCATAACGACGAAGTAATTACCGGCAAAGTCCCCGACTCCTTTTCTCCTCACGTACAGCAACTACCTACCTCCCCCTCTGACACAGGATTTTCCTCGTTTTTCGCGTAAAAGCGAAGGACGTGGCCGCCGCCGCCGCCGTCGCGCGGAACATCAGCGTTGGCAAAACGAACAAGATCCTCTTTCTCTCTACTACTAAAAAAAAAGGACAGAGGGAGAGAAAAGGAAGCAACAAGAGGTACGTAGTCGGTGCATAAGTAAAACCGAAAAAGAACAAGCCCGCGACGACGACGACGACGAAGACGCGCTCAGGTCTCGCGCGCGCGTCCCTCCTCCCACCTCCTCCTCCGGAAGCATCGACTACTCCTCTCCTCCCATCCCCACCCGCGGCTGGACGGGTAAAACAATAAATTGCTACTCTCCGGTGCGCGGCGGCGGCGGCTGCGGCGGCCACCGAAGGGAAAGCGGTCCCTGTCAGCAATTGCTCGCGTCTCTGCCTCCCCCTCCCCTCCTCGTTCGCCCGGGTGCTGCTCTGCGCGCGCGGAGAGAGAAAAAATGGCAGCTGCCGGCGTAGATGGCGCGTACGCGTAGACACCTGCCTCCTCTCTCTCTCTCTCTCTCTCTCTTTCTGCCCTTTACATTCACATCGCACACACATGCTGATGCAGAGTGTACGGTAGTGGCGTTGATACACACGGGTGGGGGACCACGCCCAACCGCGAACGGGAGATGTGGGCGGAGACACAGGTGGTCACGCCCCCTCCGTCGTCGTCTTCTTTCGTCGCGCCTGCTCTCTTTCGCGCTGTTCTTACGTGTCGCTGCTGCTGCTGCTGCTGCTGCTGAGCGAGAGAGCGGGCGGTGGGAGGGGTGTGATAGGGCGAGGAGGGGGGGAGAGAGCTGGGGGAGGCAGGACAGAAGCGAGAGCCGTCCCGCGCGGCGGCGCGCGGTGGCGAGGGTCAGTCAGTCTGTCAGGCGACCGGTCTGTCGTTTATACACACAAGCCAGCAGCAGCGGCGGCAGCAGCAGCAGCAGCAGCAGTGGCTCTCTCTCTTCTTGGCGTGAACGGCGCCCCGCGTTTTCTCTCCCTCTCACACTCTCTCTCCCTCCTTTTCTTCTCTCTCTCTCTCCTCCCTTCCTTTCTCACTCGATCGCTCCTTCTCTCTATCGCCCTCTCTCTCTCACTCTGACACACGCTCCGTCTTTCTTTCTCCCCGCCCGCCCGCGATTTTTCAAATCGTCGGGGCAATCGTCGCCGCCGCCGCCGCCTTCTTCTCTCTCTCTTTCTCTCTCGCGCCTTTCTTCTCGCGCGCGCACCCGCGTCACAGATAATACTCCGCCAGTGGATATCGCGCGAGCCGGCCAGACAACACGACACACGACACCGCGAGACACGAGTGGTGACGAGTGAGTTCGTTCCTCAAGCAGTAGTAGCAGCTATCACTCGCCTCTGTCAGAGTTTTTCGCCAGTGGTGCAGCGTGTGTGGAGAACGAGGAGTGGACGTTGTATACGTGGTGCGCGATGACGACGAGGACGAGTCGCCGTGTCGAAGTGGTGGTTCTCTGACGGTGGGCCAGCCCTGTTGTAACCGAGGTGCTCCGGATTTTAACTTCGGAGCGACGATGAGACGATTGAGTTTGTGAACAGTTACACAGTGCTAGAGTTTCAAGGACTGCTATATTTAATATAACGCGAACGAACAATTGTTTAATAAAATAACCCAGTGCTAATCAAGGAACTATATATCATGTAGCAAGAACAATACAATCAGTTAAAAATAATTCGTCAATATAAAACTAAATAAAAAGTGTATCAACGCCGGTCGCTCTCCTTCTGCCAGCCAGAGGGAGAAGACACGCGAGAGAGTCGCGTACCAATAACCGAGGAATCTCATCGTGAGCGTGGGCGCGCGGGCGGGCCGCCCTGGCGGGTGGGTCGACGACGATTGACTGCTATGTTGCTGCTGTCGCGCAGGCCCGCCGATAGGAAGCGCAACGGCCCGACACTGTCCTCGTGCGCGCCGCCGTCAGCCTCGTCCCAGCAGCTACAGCAGCTGCCCTCGAGCGAGGAGGACGAGGAGGAAGACTCCAACTCCTCGTCGTCGACGTCTTCGCTGTCAGCAGCATCGGCAGCCCGGGCGGCTTTCTTAGCCGCGGGCACGATGCAGGCGGCGGCCGCCGCCGAGGCCGCTGCCATGGCAGCCGCCGTCGCTGCAGCGGCCGCGTCCAACCCTCTGCAGCCTAACAACAATAACAATAACAACAACAACAATAATCTGCCGAGCACGACGAAGACGCCACTGACGACACCCGGGGACGATAATACCACGGATAGCTCGAGCCCATCGCCTAACAGCAGTCTGATGAACAACCTCAACAACAACTGCTCCAATTCGAACAGACCCTGTGCTACGGATTTTAGCATAGCCGCGATCATGGCGAGGGATTCGAGACAGCAGCAGCAGCAGGCGGCGAGTCATAGTATGCACGTGGGGAGCAGGGAGGAACAGAGTAGTCATAGACTACAGGAGCAGAGACAGAGAGAGATGCAGCTTCAACAGCAGCAGCACCATCATCATCATAGGCACGCGAGGGAGTCACAGGCCGTCGGCGGGGGAAAGCTCCATCAGCATGGTGAGTTGGTGGTGTGTTGGGGTGGGTGAGAGTACAGTAGTAGTGGTGAGTTAGGGTCTCACTGGTAGAGTCCAAATTTTATGGGCGAGGTTGTAGAAATCATGGTTGTGGTTTTAAAGGAAGGAAAGAAGGAAAAAATGTAGCATGAGGAATAAACGAAATGCTTTTGCGGGTGTGAGAAGCTAAAATATTATAACTTTTGCAGTGAGAGATCAGGCAGTTAATTATAGGTTATGAGAGAAATCATAGGTATTCAATTGAAAAATGAGCAATTCATTCAAACATTATCTAGAAATATGGAAATATAACATTGAAGTGATATAGACTTCGACTTCAAATAATTTATCATGCGCTGAAAAAATTGAACTTATAGATACCATTGACACTACTGAAAATTATCTTTCCATCTCATTCCATTCACCTCTAAAGATCTAGCTCCATAGCTAATACAAACCTACCGCAGTTAAACGTTACTATATACTTTGTCCAAATATGAATGATTTTCTCCTCGAGTCAGGCTCGATAATCATAATCATATAATTGAAAGGAGACTTATCACCCCCCATATACGAGCCATTGTGTAATGTGTGCGATAATTTACTTAGAAATTTAATAGAGTTATATTACTCTGTACATGTACATATTATACACGCACAATCCTAGATAGCATTTAGCCAAGTATAGGCAGGGATAGCTTAAACACAGACCTCGGCACGATAATATTAAGCCATAAAATAACCCCGCACCCGATGATAATTCGGTGAAATATTTATAGCACGCGCGCCATGCCTCCTCTCGAGGAGCGATAAATTTATCTCGCGAGCTGCGCGCCTTTTATCTTTACTACTAATCGTACGTTGCGTCGCATTAAAAATATGCCGCTCATAATCATGGCCGCGGGCGCAACCGACCATTACATTTATTAGAAATTACGTTATTATCGCCGTTGCTGCCGCGCTACTTGCCTATATACCTATACAGCTATGTACATTCGTTCAAAAAACAAACGCTTCTCTCTCTCTGTATTTTTCTAAGACTTTAACAGCCCGTGCGACTAATTTACAACCGCGCGCACGACGATCGCTCAAACTTTTGAGCATTGAAACACACACATATATACAGTAGCACTCGCTTCGAACTACAATAAAAGCGCATTGAGGGAGAGAGAGAGAGTCACGCCAGTAGAATATAGTATAGCACGACAGCGCACTACTGGCTTTTGGCAGCGATAAATAATTTCCGCTGGCGTAAATGGACTTTTGCAAATGACTGTAGAAGCGCGCGTGCGCGCGGTCACGTGCGATTACAAGGAACACACACGACATTTATCAAGCCCGATAAGTTATTCATCGGAGTTCAAGGCCTAATAATGGGCTTTTATCGTAATTTACGGAATCTTGCGAGCGTCGCACACTGGCAGACTATAGCTCTGTTTCACGGCAAGCGATTTTAGATGTATCTGTGTGTGTGTGTGGTCTATATCGTTTCTTTTTAATTTTGGATCGCGAGTGGTGTGCCGATCGATTTGTTTGTCGTTGAATTGGATCGCGAATAGAGAGGGTCATAACAGCGGTGTGTTAGGTAAGTGGTTTTTTTACATAATTCAGCGCGGCTGCCTTTTCTTCGCGATTATCGAGGCGAGGAAGGACTGTTTGCGCTCTCTCGCTTTTTAAATCCAATAAAAATTGCACAATTACAGCGGGAATAACGGTTTTTTTTCTAATTTTCACACTGGAGTTGAGAAGAATTACTGGAGGGTTATATAATTTTATCGAGGCTGATAAAAGTATTTATTTATTAATTTATTTCGTAACTAAATGTCCGCTTTAAATTTTTGCACTAATTTTTAATGAACTTATATACAAATACAATAAAACTATACTGAAATAATAAAAATTATATAAAATCTTTATTTAAAATCCAGAACGTAAACAGCCATTATATAATTGTTTCTAATTTCACCATCTTCTCTATGAAAAAAAAAATGCATATTTATAGGACCAATCAATCTCGACGAATTAAAATCTAAACCTTCTAATTTACCATCACCATTAATCCAGCGATTACAATTGCCGACTATTAAACATCATTACCCAACCAATAATTACCCACTAACTAAGCGAGCGTGCCAGCTCCCAAACGAACGTCACCGCTATATACCTCGAGACGACCCACACACACACACACTCTTCACCGCCCGCACAAAGCGCGCGCATAGCAAGTCCTGTAATTGGACATTTATTGACTCTCCGGGATTCGCTGTCATAATGAATTAAAGTCACGGATAGAGGAGGCGTTTCTCTCCTATATACGAAAGAGAAAAAAAAATCATCGAGCGAGAGCCTCCTTTAATACCCGCCGCGCGCTCGCGAGTGATCCCTCGAACTCTAACCCCTCGATATATACCTGCGCGCCGCGCTTCGTGCACTTACACACACACACAGTCGCGAACGAAGAAAACTCAGGGATCGGCCCGTACATAATAACAGCCCGCAAGGAGATCTCTCGCAGTGTATATACGTGTATATATAAGTGTATATAGGGGTATATATACCTATATAGTTGTCTTTCTTGGAGGCGCGCACTGCACAAAAGGCGATGGCAATCGATAAACGATGACCCTTCGCTTTTTATTCCCAGCGCGCGATTGACACGCGATATCGCGCGAGCGCAAAAGGCCTGGCTCTTTCCCTTTCGCTCGCAGTCTGTGTATGTGTGAGTAAGAGCGTCGTTGTGTTCTCGAGAGTCTCGTTGTCGGCGGTTTAGAATACGCGCGAGTGAGAGAGGTTTTAATGCGCGAAATTTATCACGGGCCACGATGAAAAATCGATAATAAGCTGGAGGGGGCGCGTGCGCGCGCTTTGTTTTGATACGAGAGGTTTAAGTATATGGGGATTTTTTTTAGCCGTGAATTGAGAGTCGTGGAAAATGGGATGTGGGGATATTGAGCTTTCGCTTTGTGGGCTTGGAGCTTTTTTTCAGTAGGGGCGAAGATATGAAGTGTTTTCGGGTTTAGAACTATAAGAAAACTAGTGAGAATAATCCATGATGGATTTTGGTGTCAAGTTTATTCGAAACATTTTACTCAAACTATGATTTTCGTATGCCATTTCTAAGCAATGAGAGATGCAGCTTTAATAATTGAAAATATTTCTCATAATTGATTTTCTTTCTCCAGTACTTTTGCGCAGCCATTCAATATTCATAAATCCTTTCAAATATACAATTTCTAGATAACACGATGAAGAGTTAAAACCTCATGCATACTAGATCAAAAACCTATATAGGAAAGGCGCAGGAAAACATTAATATAATTATCCCGCGCGAAAATCAAATATTCACCGCTTGTACGCTTCTCTTTTATTCTCCAACCCATATACAGTCTCTTGCACACCTTAAAATTAAATTTTCATCGCTCTCTATCCTCGAATTTAATGCATTTCGAATAACCCCTTGCGCGCGCAACGTCGACGAGATATTCCGCCACGCGCGCGCAGTCGGATTAAGAATATCACATTGTCATCGAAGCTCGCAGCTTGCGAAAGGCATCGTTTAAATATGAAACGCGCGACGAGATATCGTTTATTTTCCGCCACCACCGCGCGTACATTATTCATATATAATAACCGCAGCCAGTGTTTTCTATAACTGCGCTGCCGCGAGCGAGTCGCAGCTACGATTGACGTAATTAGATCGCATAATATCGCGTCGAGCATCAGCTGGTAATTAGCGCGGAGCGGAAGATAAACAAAATACGTCGAGTTCGCGCGGAGACGTGCCGTTAACTAGACGAAAGGGACGGCCGCGAAATCGAATCGACTTGATGTGCCATGGTTATATACCTGTTATATATAGATGTGAACGGGCACTTGCGTCGATTAATTATTCAGAGCAATCGTTGCACGCATCATCGCACGAGAGCAATACAATACAATATTTCTGTAATTATTGTCTCGCTTTTGTAAATTCTTGAAAATTTCTCTCCTTTCTTGGTCTTTTCAGTCAATATGAAAAATATTATTGTCTTGTCTTCTGCTCATATCATTCCTCATCACACCCGGCTGTTTGGTTTAAGAATTTTTTAAATAATCGACTCGCTATGGTCGCACGTCTATGTAACTCCCGTTTTTGCGTGGACCTCGCGACCCTTACTATTTCGGTTACGAGTTTTTTAAATAATTGATTCGGTCACTTTCGCACATCTTCGTAGTTCCTTTTTTGGGCGAGGACGTCGTACCCCACGTACCCCTTTAAGAATAACGT
>JAPYZO010012216.1:0-13767 GCA_030522905.1 Torymus flavipes
TCACGCTCTTTGTCGTCAGCTGCGATTGCTTGCTTTGAGTAATGAATCGTCGTTAAATGCGTTAAGTAGGTATTAATTATTTCAGATTCTGTACAAAGGAGAGATGAAACTATTACAGGGTCGCGCGGAATCGCCACAAAAAGCGACTCCAACACATTTATGCCGTGTGCCCAATAAACAGTCAATTTGCGGCTTTATTCTAAACGCCTAATATTTCTCAAAAAAATATCAATTATACGAGGGACGAGCTCGTCATTACAATATCAAATAACGCAAGGCATTTATATTTCCCACTTATTTTTACATCTGGAATTTTAATACGCCATATCATAATAATTATCCGTTAATTACGTGAAAAAAGCCGCGATATTAACTATTTAATGGAACAATTACGTGAATAAATCACTGGCGTGCGCTCTCGCGTCTCGCACGTACACAGAGAGCTACCCGCGTATAAAAAACTTATCCTCGAAATTACACTTCATTAAGTGAATCAATCGTCGCCAATTATTCGCTATTACGGCGCGTGCGCGCACACTCCACGCGTATGTGTATGTGTGTGGCTCACCTCTCTGGATTATGTTCGATTCATGAATAATATTAAGAGACTTTTCACCACGAGCGAGCGCGTTTTATCGCTTTAGTTGGCGTACGCGCGCGCGCTTTCTCCTTTATAAGGAGTGCTCGCGTATTAATTGTGTCGACTTATCGTCCCGGTGTCAATTATCAGTGAGGAACGCGCCTGGCGCACGCGTATAACCTGGCGGACGATTGAAAATTGGCGCGCCTCTCGAAAGCAGGCGCGCGAGCCGAGGAAGTAAGGCTTGGGTGTATATATATCTGTGCATGTGTATACCTATATAGGTGATGCAGTGCGTCTTTGTCGGCCGTCGAGCGAGCGCGCAGGAGAAATTGTGAAATTTAGCATCCTTTCACGGTTCAATTATCCGATGATATCGATGATACTGTCTAATAAAAAGCGCAATGAGCGTTTATTAAAAATGGCATATATACCTATACCTCGGGGAAAATTGGTTTGGATGGTTGTTTTTAACGGTTTAATTTTACTCGCTAATTAATCGTTCTATTAACATAATAACAACATGGGATAAAATTATTTTACAAAGCCATATCTTTCAAAATAAATCACGAAAAGTGCTCCGAACACACGCATAAAACGAAATCGTTTTTCAGATAAAAAGAAATTTAACAACCTCGTCGCCACTTCACCCACCACTTTGCATGACAAAAGCGACACCAAGATGAGCCCACCGCCTCCCATCAAGCGGATGAGCCATGATGTCGCAGATCCCCCACGACATTGTCACACCACACAGACACACGCACATTCATTAACAGGTCGCGCGTGCGCGCCGGCGTGCGAGGGCGTTACATAACTCGTGCGCAGCCGCAAACGCGTGCGTGTCTACAACACCGTCCACATATATAGGATCCTAGACGCAGTAACACGCGCTCGCGATGCACGACAAATATTTCATTATGTAAGAACGCGTCTCGCCCGATAGGCGAGGTGTCGCCTTCTGCCCGACACGCGCTGGCATCTTACTCGCGGTCGCGCGCGGCAGCGGCGTGCGGATTCGCTTACGGCGTGCGAGAGCTAGGTAGCTGCGCTGATGACGTCTGCGACTGCGTGTTTCCTGTGAATAAGAAGTGGTTTTGCGGAGTTCTGGAATCGCCGGCGTCTACGGGTCGCCTCTGAAGTTGCAAGAGAATCATGAGAGTAGCAAAATGATGGAGGTTTTTAATTTATGATGGTATGAGGTTGTTTTGAGTTTTAGAAATGTTCAATTGCAAGCTCGTTATGTAGATGCAGATATCCATTAAGTTTACAATATTATTATTCGCTGATATATTTGTAATGGGTATAAATCTTGCGAATTTATAGTCAAATATAAATCTGTTTGGAATTCGTTTATGAATAGTAACTACACCGTAAAGGAAAAATTTATTTTCTGTTTAATATGTGATGTAATTTATTACAGTAACATAATAATAAGAAAGATCCGGATTACTTAATACTTTAAACGTTATACTTCTACGCTATAATGTTTATGAATTATTATAGAAAAAAAAACATATATGAGTTACAATAACGTATTCCAATACATCAAATACGTACATGTATTTAAATAAGGGTAAAAATAGTTCGTTCATAATGTATAGCTATATCAAAATCGTGATAAAAAGATTTAAATACAATTACATCCACCGTCAACCCGGCATTATTCACATCGCCACTTAACCACACAGCCGTGAGTATAAGTAAACGCCGCGAGTAAGTATAAAAGCTCCGGCCTGTTAGCACACTACGATGGCGCAGACGCAATTAATTCTCGAGTCGTGAGTCCCTGATTAAGCGTCTATATGCCAATAACACATTCACTATATGCATCGACAAGTCCCCCGACGGATTTTCGCATTTTTCATAAAACAATAACGCTCCTCCCATACAAAAGTCTCGCTCTTTCTCTCTCTCTCTCTCCAGATAAACGAAATTGGAATAATCGAGCGATATCGACATCGATTCCACGTATTCTCGCAATCAGCCGTCGCAAATCAATCGGCTGCTGCGGCCCTTCCCGCTGATGTATATGGGAAAGCATTAATGAGAAACAAACGCCGCCGCTGTTGTTCTTGTGTATATATCTATCCCCGTAAGTGTGTATTTCTGCGAGATTCGAGCCTTTTCTCCTCGGCGCATTATTTTCCACTCGCCTGTGTGCGTCCCTCTTTGTGCGCGCAGGTGTGGAAAACCGCGAGGCGGCGCCGCGAGAATCAAAGGGGATATAAGTAGTATATACCTACGTATGTATATATAGAGGCGGAGCGGCGTATGGCGCTCTGTATCCGTCATATTTAATTATCTGCCGAGTGGCGAGTGGGTAGACAATTGCGAGTATAGAGAAAGATATACAAAGAAAACTCGTTACGGTTCGTATAGAGATAAAATCGGCCGCGCGTGATTTTGTCTAGAACTAGATATCGTTTAATTGATTTCTATGGCAAAACTTCTTTTTTACAGGTTTAAAATTTTTCTTCGCAAATGTCAAAACGATACACGTATATATAACTGGTCGAGATAAATCCGCGGCAATATTTTTTCCCATACATCGCAGACTTCGTGGCATCGATCATCGGGTGACCGCGCGAGCGATCGGCCGCTATATTGCGAAATTTCCGCGAAATCGGGATCCCATAAAAGTCGGGATTCCACTGAGTGTGTGTGTATATACAGCCCGCGCGCTGATGATGATGATGGCTACCCAGTAGACGCGCATTCCCCGGTAATAAGCGGCTGTCAGCTCTTTCTCCCTCTTTCTTTCGTATGTAACATTATCGGCAAAAACTAATCTCATTGCGCGGCGGTGGCGGCGAGCCGCTTTAATTACTCGAGATTCGACGCAACGTATAACCACATGGCTGTGGCGCCGCCGCTTCTCTTGCCCGCGTTCCGCGCCACCAGATTTCTTCCGAAGCTTATATATACATTACTCGGCGTTTTTCGGTATATAATACTGTTATAATACATTCCGGTATAGGGCCACGCGGCGAACACATCGGCACCGTTTTCCCAATAAAGTCACGAGGGGGGTAAGAAAAAAGAATGAAGGCGTAGTAGTATATAGCGTACAAAAAACTCTTTGCATCACGATGCGTGACAAGAAGAAGATAACTAGTCGAGCGAAACGCATCGCGTTGTTGCGTCTCTCGCGTATAGCACTACCGCGCCTCGCACAGAACTTTCTCGGATTGAGCAAAGAAAGGAAAACACGAGAGGCGATCGGCTCGCGAAAATAAATATCGAAATCGCCGCGATTGTCAAGCGCGAGTGAAGAAAGTCACCGCTTGCTGTACGTCTGTATATATATGAGAGAGAGAGAAGCTCTCGCGGAAACGCGCGAGCGAGCGAGGCCAATTACCGAAGTACGCGCGCGCGCGCGCTCACGGGCGCCTGTTATGAATGGCAATTTTATGTAAACTACGCCCTATAAACATTTGACGAAAGTAAAAAAGACACGCGAGCGCTCGAAAGGCATCTTTATCCTCGCAGTTAAGTTTTACAGCGCAAGAAGGCTCCGCGGTTTAAATCTCCCTCCCTTTTTTTCTCTCCTTTGCGCTCACGGCGAAACTGGTGCAGCAATTGCCCGAACGAGCGAACGAGAGAGCTTTTTGCATTTCTATGCGCAGTTGGGCGGTCGCGGCGTTTTGTAAAAGTCGTGCCGAAATCGATGAGGTGGTGGTGTGACGCGAGAATTCTCTCTCTCTCTCGTAATTCGTAATCCGTAATTTCACGCACTCTCGCACACTGACGAAATCTTTGCTCCTTTTTTTTTGCGCGATCGCCGGTAGAATTAAACTTCTAGATTTCGCGATCGCTGTATAGGTTGCTTCCCCTGAAGGCAGACGGTATAGCAGTAGTAGCGTATACCTCGACGTCATCATTTACGTACTCGCGGGCGATCAATTTCGCGCCGGTCACGCGGCACACGCGGAAAAAGAGAGAAGATCGAGCGCGCGCGTGCGCACCGAAAGAAACGGGCGACGTGCGTGGCTTCTTGTATGGCCGTTTTTTGCGCCGGATTTATGGCTTTTGAAAGTGTTTTATTTCTTCATGCGCCGTGGCGACGTAAACAATGGGGTCCCGTGCGCAAGCGTGAGCCTGATAGATCCTTTTCCTCAAAGCGCGCGTGGATCGGTTTTTTTTTGCGCTCCGAGACCGTTACGTTGTGTGGGCCTCGTTTTCAGGAGCGAGTTTTGATGCTGGGCCTTTTGATCGTGATCGAGAAGTAATTGATATACGCGTATACTTTAATTATAGGATTTTGGATTTTTATAAGCGTCGTTGATTAAGACTATGTACAAATACATAATGTCACATTTACGCTTATTGTTTTTTTTTGTGGTCGACTTTGTTACACAAATAGATATTATAAAGAGATACTTGTAATTTTGTCTAAGTAATGGGTCGTAATAGAGATTTGAAATATACCAATGAGTTTTTTGTACGAGTAATGGATACACGAGAATGAAAGAATGGCTCGCGCCTGTGTTTTTTTTCTTTCATTCTGCGTTTAATGCAGTGTTTTGTATATTATCTTTTACATACTAATATACCTGTCCACTTTTCAGGGTCTAATTTTCGTAACTACATAATGATCGCGCGGCAGTGCGACTGACCTTTCGATAATTATGCCTATTATTTCAATTTCTGTTTTTACACTCATGACTTTTTAATTTTCTCTGTTTACCGGAGTAACAGCTGCGTCTAATTAGCGTATTCCCGGCGTTTAACCGATATTTAAATATTTGAAAAAACCTACACTTATCAATTTCCACATATAAAGCGAACTTGATTAACTCAAACCTATCGAGAACCAGCGACTAATTAGTAATATTTACTATTTCATCACACATACTCCTTAAAACCGTCAACGTGTCAGCGAGTTTCGCAACTCCGCAAACTCTCCATCATTCAATTCACCTCGCCAATCCCGCAACCGAAAGGGAAACCGACTGGCCAACACCTCAACCCCGCATCCTCATGAATCATCCATCGGCAATTTACACTCCCTTGACAATAATCAAAAGGTAAACACAGCCCGCGCGACATACATAAAAAAAGTGCTGAATAACAGTCGCAAAGGCCGACACATATATAATATAACGGCCGCGGCGCGCTATACTCTCGCCGCTCGCGGGTGCATGAATAGTCAGAATAGCAGCGCAGGGCGGCTGCTGTTGCTGCTGCTGCGGAGATCGGATAGAGAAGGAGGGAAGCAGCGGTGGCTCGTCCGCGCGAGATGGTGGGGAGCGTTTAGAAAGTGAAACTGAAACGACCAAGTCGGATGCTAGGCGAGAGAGAGAGAGAGAGAGAGACGGCCCCACCCTGCTCGCTACGATGTTGCTGCGGCTCTCTGGCTTCGTTTTTCCCGCGCGCAGAAAAACGCCGCATGCGCGCGTGCGTGCAGCTATGTATTTTTACACCGAGCGGATTCTTTCGTGTGTAATATGGTATGTATGTATGAGTGTATACGCAAAAACGCGAGTTGCACGAAGCTCGACAAGCTTTTTACTCCTACTCCCGCGCTCGCCTCTCCTCGTGTATGTGTCTGTGTGTACCAATATGGGTGGGGGGATACACGCGCGCGAGTGTTATAGCTGCGCCGTAGAAAGTAAAACTGAATTAAAGAAACTGCACGCGAGCGAGAGAGCCAGTAGAACCGGAGCGCGAGCGACTCCACCCTGCGATGCTATACTTACACCGAAGCGCGGTGATACCACTATACCGTCTGATTATCCTATACATGCAGATATACATCCTCTTACGTTTCTTCTTCCCTGAGAACGCGTACCTTTAACGACGAATCAATCGTGCACTCACCCGCACGCATCCATTAGAGGTGCACTCACCCGCACGCATCCATTAGAGTGTGTAACGCGCAGCCATTATCGTCTCTAAATACTATAATCCTCGGTCTTCCTCGGCGCGTATACGGCGTTGAAAAGACGCGCTCGCGCGTATATATATTTGAAAAGGAGGAACTCCGTGTTTGTAGCGTGGTTTATATAGGAGTGTATATATGGGCGAAGATCGCCGCTCGCGCGTGGTGTGTCTCCCCGCGCCCGCGCGCGAGCGAGTATAGGTGCGCAGGTGCGAATACGGGTCATTCCTTTCCCAGATTGCGAGCGCGCGCGAGCGCTTATAGGTGGTGTAAGGAGCGCTACTCCGATGCTTCGAGAGCGTCTTCGGTGTGTCACACCTGTGGATCCTGCCGGGGTATATATGCTATGGTTGGCGCGAGATTTTGTTGAGGAAATTTGGTTACGTTTTTAGTTGCTGGAGCGAGAAAAACGATTGGCTTTTCATTGGATGAAAAGACGTTTTCAATTGGCTTATATAGTGTATCCTTTTTCCGCCACATTACATAAGGCAATCGTGAAATTTTAACAACGAGCTTTTTCAAATATCTTGGATTCCCTGTCGCGAGCATTTACGTCGACGCGAAGACGTAAACGAATCATTCGGCAGTTCTGAAATCCATTGCCGATTAAAATAAACTAAATTTGCCTCGTATAACTCACAGCCATCTCCGTAAACTCCATGTAGTATTTACAGATTATATGCACTATACACTTACCATTTAGCGTTGAAAATCATCTCTGAACCAGCAATTTCATCAGTCCCGCAATTGCCGTGACTCGCTGCAAAAGGGGATGCACTGCCGCACGCACCTCGTTACACGCGCAAATGTCAAGCGCACGCAAGAGAGTTTCGTTATCTCTTCTCCCCGCCGCCGCCGATGCCGTCATCGTCGTCTTTTACGATCGAACTTTCCCCGCGCGCGTACAAATTGCTCCCGCTGCCATCCATCGGACTTGCAGATGATACTTATACTGTATATATATCTATAACCTCGGCGGCAAATTCGCCGATAAAGATCCGCCGCGGCGGCGAATTACACACGCGCCGAAACGAGGCATAGGTTATAGTTTTGCGTTCGCGGAAATCGGCCGCCTGTAAGATGCTCACGAAAACGCGCAGCTGCGGAATGCGCACGGGCGAATATAAGGAAGCGCATAGTGCGCATGCAGGGTGGCAATTGTACGTAATACAGCACAGTTAGAGGAGCGACGTACATGGGGCCGCGCTGCGCGTGTATATATCGGCGGCAAGCATCGCGCGCGGATGTTGCGTGTGGGAAGAATGTGTGTAATACCTACCTCGGTAGCGAGCGTGTATAATACATACATATGTATACTGGCACGTGTGTGTGTATATACAAGAGGGGGAGAGAATCTTCCGCTCGCCGGCGCGTGCACATGATTAACTACAACAAAACGCCGACGATTATACCTACACGCAGCTCTTCCTCGTTCTTCTCACGCACGCACGCGCCACATCATCTTCATTCCCATAATAGTGTGCTTGTGTATAATAGGTGAATATACGGAGAAGAGGAACTGTGTTTCACTTTCCATTTCCATAGGATATATCCTTCTCTCTCCTCGGAAGTGCGGCGTTTACTCTTATTTTCGTTTTATTAGCCCCGAGGTTCGCCTAATTATTCGACAGCAGCGGCGGCGGCGGCGGCGATTTATGCCGACTTTTTTGCCGCGCCGCTCTGCAGTGTTTTACACTTTGCTCCGCGATAGCGGAGATTTCTAGGCGCGGGATATATATTCCGGCCGCACGCGCGCGCGCGCGCGCCTGTGTTTAGCGTGAGAAATTATGATTTTTTGGTTGATTTATGGGATGATGGGTATCGGCGAGTGTGTATATATACTCTCTGAAAAGTAGTACTGTATAATTATCGATTTGTTTATGAATTTTGCGCGTAGAGAGCGCGGAGAGAGATATACGCAGCTTGCTACTGGAACGATTTTCTTTGTGAGTGTATTTCTTTGAAAAGTAGATACAGGTCGGATACAGTCAGACAATCCATTTTCCGCGAGCTCTCCGATCGATTTTCCTCCTATCCACATCGCTCTATACCTACCTATTAACTTGCCCGCTTTAATTGTCCTGTCGGCGGCTGCGCGCATCCCAAACAATACCCCATCTCGCCCGCAGTGTCACGGGCGTATACTCTCTTTCTCTCGCAACCCAGCAACCTACTTAGCCGCCGCGACGAAGCCTTTGTTGGGGAAAAAAAAAATTCCTAAACAATTTTTGTTTAATTAGTCACAGCCTTATAATCCGCGATGACTCTGTCGGATCTCCAGCAGCGGCTGCTCTCCTCAGGTGCGCAAGAGCGGTGAATCGCGCGCACCATTAGCGCAAAAGAGGTTTAATAGGCGAATCGTGTGCGTATGTGTATGTATGCTATATATATACGCATCGCTCGAAATGGAATAGTGGTTCGCGGAACGAAACAAAAGAGGCGAACGTTTTCCGCTGATTATTGCAGTGCTGTTGCCGCGGCTGCGAGTGCGCAAAGGTATATACACGCCTGTGAATATATCGCTTCGACGCTGTTTAAGCGCATCCCGCGGTAGTTACGTACGGTGTACGCGGTGGCAATTAGGGGAAACAAAAGGTGGCTAATGGGACTACGATGCGGTTGCCGAATTTTTCATAGGTGGAGTTCACGGATGTTAGATAGTTGACTTCGATAGCGATTAGAGAGTATAGCAGTTTCTTGGTTTTTTTCATGAAAATTTTTCATTTTGCTTCATAATGAGAGTGACTCGGCTTTTCTACATATAGAGCCGAAAAACAAAGTTCATTATTTTTCGCTGATAAAAAATTGTAGCTGGATACGTCTATAAGTTGATTGGCTCTTTTGTACTATTTTCTAAAAAAACTTGACGTTCTTAATCACATAAAAAATAAGAAAACCATAACTTTCCATTCACTTTCTTACTTAAATATGAATTATAGTCGTTTACCCAAATAAACCAGCTTGACCGTTAAGCAAGTTCCCACTTTCGTTAAAAATTACGACTGGCAACAAATTGATTATACATTTAAACCTCCATCCACGAAAGTGTCCCGCACCATCGCCCACCTTCACCCAATCAATACATCATTAAATACCAAACTGGCCGCATTTACGCTCAAGAAAACAAAAACAATGAGGGCCCCCTCTCCTCTCCCTTTTGTCACTCGTTACTTAACCCACCTCATAACTCTCTTACGTCCAGCGCACTACACCTCGGACAATACAATACAAACCGCGTAGAAAGTGAAAAATCACATTTCGATATAATTGTCATCATCATCATCATCCTACTCCCCCGTCGTCGTCGTCATCATCCGAAAGATCCCCATCGTCATCGCCCGGCGATTATCGATCGCGATAGATCGCCGCCAGAAAGAGCGCACGTTGCAAAAGCATCGCACCATCATCATCGTCGTCGTCGTCGTCCGCACTTGTCACTTTCCCTTTACTCCGCGTATAGTATAGCGGCTCTCTAAAGCGAGCTAGCGAGCGGCAACAGCAGCGCTGGCCCAGTTAGCCGATAATTACCGAACGATCGGCGAGATTAGGACAAAGCGGAGCAGGCAACTACTACTGCTGCGGTGGGTGGTACCGAGTCATCGCGCTATGGTCTCTTGCGACACGTTACGTGTATACTATACGCGGCCCCTCGGGCGGCGGCCGAACGATAATTCCGTAGCGCGCGAGTGGAGCGGCTCCTCTCGGACAAGCGAGCGAGCGCGCGATCGCGATATTAATCGCTACCGCACAATTGCACGACGATCGTAAAAAACGACGGCGGCGGCGGCGAGCGCGTGTATATAGTAGAGCTGACGCGCGCGCGCGCCAAGCGAAAAGCGCGCCGCCGAGATCCTTTCGCTTTCGTCCGCTCTTTATCTGTCTCGCTCTCTCCCTCCCTCGCGTCTTTCGTCTTTCTAACGCTTGTAGCCGTCGCGGTCCATTGTTGTGTGCAGGTATAATGCGAACGGTGTATACGGTGTGTCTTGCAAGGCGGCGGCTATGCTTTTTTTCTTTTTTTACGCCGCTGCGGCTGCCCACCCGCTCGCGTGCCCTTCTCTCGTATACTCTATGTGGTGTACGGAAAATTTTTTATCCTAATTTTTCAACAACCGCCGCTTGTTGGGCAATAGTGCAGCGATTTTTTTTAGGGGCTCGGGTTTATCGCCGCCTTTGTGTGCGATGCTCGAGGTATAAAAGAATTTATTAAGTCTTATAAAATTGAAAAATTAGCGGGCAGGTGGTCGCGGTTTGATGGAAAAATTTATGTAACACGGAATAAATAGAATTTGTGGTTGCGTTTCGTATCCACGAGAATGTTATAGCTTATTTAGTATATTTGAATAAACAAACACGCAAAGAAATACAATGAAAATTGCATTTTTCCTAATTACAAAAGAAATCCATTGCGAGAGTAAAAATAAAAATATCAGAATACAAATTATCGCAATTATTACACATTTTACGACATTGTCATTGCCAGCAGTCTTTCTTCCAGCCTACAGCAAAACAAGTAAACAAACTCAAAAAAGCCATATTTCACAATCACACCAGTAATACCCGCAGCAGCGATATTTTTCTAAACCCCCTATAAATCAATATTCTCCTCCGCGCATTGCGAGTATATATCTGCGACGCACAATCGCCTCGCAAGTGCGAAACCTTGGTCACTCACCGCCGCCGATACAACACCGCCACGCGAGAACTCGCGCACGTGTACCCGCGTACTTTATACCGCGGCGGCGACAAGATCCGAGAGCGTGCGAATTCATCTTGCCGGCGCCGACCTGGAATTCCCGAGCGATTCACTGCACTACAGCGGCGGCGGCGGCGGCGTGGAATCTCGGGCGGCTCTTCGTCAGCTCGTAAACTGTATTAGCATTCTCGCTGTTCGCCGGCGTGGCAGCTTGCTCGTGGTGTATAATCGCCTTGTTGTCGAAGCGGTGGTTCTTTTTTTCTCTCTCTCGATCTTTAGGACTTTTTGAAGTTTTGACATACTTTCGTAATTTTGTAATATGGTTAAGAGGGTAATGGTGGTTTTGGATAATACGGCGAGCCGAGAGATAATTTTGCAAGACACCTGTGGGGTTTATTTTTGTTCGTTGCTGCATGATGAGTGTATACATACCATAATAAACCATAGTCGTGGAAGATAAGCTACCGGTTTTTTTTACTCGTCGAAATCGGCATTATAATTCACTTGTTCGATTAGCCACGGGTGATAAATAAATTTAACGTTACTTAATACCGGCCGTCGCTGAAAACGATAAAAGTCCCTTCGTAATACATTAGCCTCACCATAGCCGACTCGTTCTACTTACCGCGCGAACGAGTTTAATGGATATAAAAATTGGACATTATGTATGTACATAACGCGAATTTAAACTGGAATATAATGCCGCGAACGCAGGGCGTTACATCAATTAAGCGCCGTCGGGGCAATAAATTTCTGGTTTACAAATTGTGACAGATGAACGCAGAGAGCTGCTTTTCGCAAGTGATCATTCGCAATTGCGATATTCACGATTTTTCCTAAGTGATTAATAAATCCATACACTATTGAATGGCACTCGCTTACATACGTCCAATAAACTCTACACCTCGTTTCTAAAAATCCCTCGTATACGTATTCCTATCCTATTCTCCTCCACGCAACACAACCAGCATCATCTCCATTATCTCTATAAAGACGTCATTACAGCAGCCTCCGACAAAATCTTCCATTATCTGCACCTCCTCCGCACATGCATCGCATCCTCTTCTTACAAACCTCTTATATATACCCACAGCTGCAGCGGCGCTCACTTAGTCAGATACTGCACGAGCTGACAGTTACGTGCGGTATGTATTATGCATGCCGAGTATATGCGCGCATCACATACGTGTGCGGCCACCGTGCGCTGCTCCTCCCACCGCGACAAGCTTCGCTCGCTCGCAAAGGCCGCTTGACCAATCCACGGACGTTCCGCATATACACACGCGCGTGTGGAAGAGTCTAGGATGCGCCGCCGTTCCAGGCGACATGCCAAGCGTGCTAACGCGTCGGTATTGTTTCCGCAAAGAAGGCGGCGGCGGTGGTAAGCACACAGTGGCGATCGTGTAAAATGGCGCCGCGATCGATTAGTATGTACAAGCGTAGGAATGGAGAGGTGTTGAGAGCTGTAATACAATAAATTTGGGAAAAAGAATATATTGTCGATTTAGGTTTAAAATTATAGGCGTTAACTGGAGAATAATGAGGAGTTGAGAAAGAGGAGTTAATTATGTGACATTCTGAATTAGGACCGTTACTATATTAGGTGAAAAAAGTGACGCTTGGTATAGGCGCCTGAGAATGTCATCCTCTTGGTTATACCGAATAAATTTTTCCGAAAAAATCACATAATTAAAAACGCCTTTATCAAAAAAAAAACTAATACGTGAGAGCATCCGAATTCAACGATCCCAACACCTCTCATTAAATACATCAAAGCAGCGTTAAAAGCGCGCTACAGCGCCGATCTGTATAAAATCGTCTGAATTAATAAGCCATTACTTAAAAGCTTTCAAAACCGAAAATCCCACAACTCAGCTGTAACCTTTTTCCACGCGCCGCGTGTATTCCCAACAGTCCCATCGACTTCTTCTCATAATATCTCTATATTAATTCCTCGCGCCCGAATCCCCGCGCAGCCTTACGCAATCGTTACGGCCATTTTCACACGGGCCGGACGATTTTCCCAGGCCATATAGCTCGCTCCTTTAAAGTGAGGATCTAATTTTGCGCAACAACCGCGACTCCCGCGCGCAGGTGTCAAAAGCGCGGCCAAGAGCGTCCCAAGCTGTCGCCGATCCGTCGATCTACGACGGACCATTAAGCCGAAGATTTAAAGCGGCAGACTCGCGAAATATATCTACGACGCCCGCAACGACAAAATGCGAAGGAAAGGAGGGCAAGCGCGAGAGGTGAACGATCGGCAGTAAAGAATCTGTGAAATTATACGACTTGACGAAATCGGCGCAGTCGCCCGGAGCAGCCGCCGCCAGCAGCAGCTGAGTTTTCGGGGGGATCCGCTCTATTGACACATCCCCAGGCGGGAAAGAAGTATAGCCGTTGGTTAATAGCTGAGACATTTCGTGAGTTTTACCGGAGCGTGCCCGGGTTATAGTGTCGTTGCAGGTTCGCCGAAAAACGTTGTTTCAGCGTAGCTTTTTAGTTTACGAGTGTAAGGTAATGGGAACGGCCCGAGCGAGAGGTTCGGAAAGGATAATAAATGACAATGTTGGAAAGAGCGATTTTGCAGGTGCGCAGCGGATGAATATAATA
>JAPYZO010012219.1:2559-18215 GCA_030522905.1 Torymus flavipes
TTTCTACGGTGCTCCGTGAAGGAATTTATATTGAATAATAAAAAAATTTTTTACGATGGTAATAATGTCACGTAAATATGTAAATTTCTGAAATATTTTTAAAATTATGTGAACTGATTTTCTAAGAATACGGTATTATCTGCGGTAGTTGCTAAATTTTCGTACATATTTTTAAGATTTTTATAATAGTGAAATTTCTAAAATAAAATTTCACCCATTTAATCGAAAAATACTCTCTAATAAAACTAATCCCCTTGGCTCTCGTGCATTTGAAATTCGGAAAAAGAGAGTGCCCCAATAAAGTTTCGCTCCGATTAACCTCCCTGCAACATGTAGAACCTGACCGTTCCACATCTTGATCGCTTAAGGATACGAAGGGTTCAGACTCTCTCACTCTCTCGATTACGAATATTGATTCCGCCGAAGAATACCCCGGGCAATATAATTTCCCGTAATACCTTATTTGTCTGAAAGTAGATCATCGTGCTAATGCATAAAGCAGTTCTATTTTAAACGAAAAGATGCGACATTTTATAATATTAATGAAAAAATCATAGAGAAAAATAAATTGTTAAAAAAAGCAACGTAAAATCTCCGTTAACGCCATCATCATTATCATCGTCCATGAAAACAATACAATTATATACTTTTGATCATATATAACGTAACAACAACAGCAATTTCATTTTAACCAAAAACAAACGCGCCCGCCGGAAACGAATGAAATTATGCAAATGTAGTTTTCTGCGCGATAATATCGCGCTCTCGATATCCGCCGGGCGCGTGCAGCGCACATTTCAAAATTCCTCCTCGTCTGCGCGCGACCGCGGGATGCAAATTCGTGTGTCAAAGGGTTAATGAAGCCACTCCGAAACCTAGATTCTGTATTATTCACCGCGGGATCCCGGCCACAGATACTATATATACACGTGTAATCAGAGTTGGCGGCATTTATTTTACCTCGTAATATAATGGGTTCCATTACATATAGAAGCGCATCGCGCCGCAAAAGCCGCCGGCCGAAATGAATGCACGCTTGGACGGGTCGACGTAAAAATGAAAAAATAGTCGTCGAGAAATGTTGCGGGAGGGAATAAGATCAAAGAGAGTACACGAGATAAATGCAGTGTTTTTTGGCACGATGGCACGAAGATTATATAAAATGTCAAGTATATAGGCTTTACCTGCATTGCATGCGCGATTAATTCAAGTTATTACTGTACACTGTAACACTTATTACCGTATCGTATAAGTCGCGAAATTTCTTTTATGTTTGTATATTAAAGCTAGAAAATGAAATGCAAACATATATTACACTTAATGAAAATAAACGAAAGAATATATCCTCGTGTAGCTGTAAGCACACAATCTCGAAACTAAACAATCAATTCAATTACTATAGTCAAGATCCCTCCTCAAATACACAACTCAGCTGCACGTTCTAAACAAAAACATCCCCGCATCTGCACTCCAAAAAGCAAACTCTCTCGCTGCGCTAAATTCGTCACGCCGCGAGCTCAATACCACTCCCCGCGCGCGCGAGTAATTGCAATTCGTAAATTAAAGATTTCGGGTAGAGAGAATTTCGCCCCGGGGCCTTAGCGGCTGGATTCGATCGAGGCAAATTGAATTTACCTCCATGATCGGAAAGCAGTAAGAGAGAGAGAGAGAGAAAGAGAGAGCTAGAGGTTAACGACGGCTCCGCGAGTGCACAAGAAGGTGGAGGGGGAAGTAAATAAAGGAGTCGTATAAAGAATGGAAAGGAGTAAGTAGGCGAAGGGAGAGCGAGAGAGAAAAGATTGGCAGGAACGAGGATTTGAGGTGCGCAGAGAGGTTGTTGGTCTACCTAATGCAGATTGAATGCGCTGGGGTAATTTGTTAGTGGGATGTATATTAATGGTGCTTTTAGATAATTCAGTATTTGAACAAATTATTTTTTAAGAGGATAAAAATTGAAAGTATACCTTGATTTGAATAATCTACGTAATTAAACGTCGAAATGCGTAAACGTATAATCTTATTGCGATATGCTGAAATCATCTCATGAAAATGTAAACATCTTACAAGACAGAGAGGAAAATGTTTTCCAGCGCGAGCACAACATTTCGCTCGCGTTTCAGCGCAGTAATACGAATATCATACGTAATAGACGTTATAGTGGATATGCGCAGATATTGAATCAGGTCAGACGGGTCTCGAAAGAACTTTGGCACAATTTTTATCATCTCCCTAGAGACAACAAGCGCATTTAACAATCACGAGTAATTTTTTCCTTTAAATTCAACGACAAATTTCAGATATGTACGTATACCACAACCACTTAGGCTAAACAAAGCAATAAAATGTCCCCAACCCTATCACATACACCCCCAACGAAATCCTAATCCCATTCGCTCCCCCACTTGCAAGAACCTTGCACCACTCGGAGTATAATCCGAAAAACTCTCGCGTTACATCGTCCCGAACTACTACTACTCCCCTCGACACAAAGCTACGTAGTCGCAGGACGAAACTCGAGTCGAGGGTCAGGGGACCGATAATTCCTGACCGGAACCTTATTAGGGGAGGACCACCGTGGCGACGAATTTATCGAGGGTGCGTACATATATATAGACGCGCAATTTCGCGCGGATTTATTTATGATTATTGGGAAATTGAAAGCGCGGATTAATTTGGCCGGCCGATAAAAATATATGGGGACGATGCGGCTGGTTGTAAGAGAAGAGAGCTTTCAAGTATTAATGAGTGGGGGAAAAGAGATGGTTTTGTTCGGTGCGCGGTTAGGGGAGTGAGAAATGAAGAGGTGGTGTGGTTGGGTAAACAAATAAATCGTAAGTAGTTACGTGTCCTTCGTGCTTTTTAGAGTAATTGAGATATTTTTAAAGCGAAGGTGTAATATAATGTAATTGGATAATTTATTCGAAGGTATTAATGTATTGATTTTTATAAAAGAACATTTCATTTGTATGCGAGTGAAATATTGCTAAAGCGACTAGTTTGTAAGTCGTACGCCTACTTTTGTTTTGATAAGAAACGTATAACTAGTCTATAATTATTTTTAGACTTGTTTAAAAAAATTAAAATAAATACCGCGAATGGACTACAGTTACTGCGTCAGTAATGTTTACACGTGCACGTTTTTTTACTACGATTCCAGGAAGTTCATATTTCACTTCACACAAAACTTTTAGTCCACGAAACACACGCAATTATTTACAAACGTTAATGATGGTGAATAGTCGAAAGTATAGTCGATAAATAATACATACGCGGGAGTATTTTCCACGCTGCCATAGAAATGCCAAGTGTAATTACGGTGAATAGTTAAGATCGGGCGTTTACATTGATATTTATAGAAGGCAGAGAATGGAAGCGGAAATGGACGTTAATGTTTTCACATTTGATGATATTTGCTGATTAGGCCGCGTGTGCGTGTATACATAATTTTTGGTCGATTCCTACTCGCTTTTACCCAGACGTATACGAAAATAGACATCGAAGTTTTGTTCTATATCCATGTTGTTATAGATCTTCTCCTTTTTTGATCAATAGAAGAGTCCTATACAGATAAAAGGCGCAAAAATAAAATTTTATTTCGATACACCGCGTGTGTGCCGTGAATTGCGACGACGAGCATTCAACTTGAAACAGAAAATTATTGGCAGATATGTACTTGTACTTTTGCAACCTCGACTCTTGTGTATCTTTCCAGTGTAGTATACATGTATTTCAGCAAACTTTCTCGTGTATATATACGCATACTGAATATTATACGTGATACATTAGAGATACGGTAAACAGATATATATACTGTTACACGAACAAATGTTGTAACGTATTACAAGCACTGCGCTTATAAATAAGTTTCAATAGACCAATCAGATATTTACTCGTGTCTCTTACGTTATCAACTCTCACGGTACATATAGGTACACGGTCCTCGAGTGCCTAGTTAAAATGTAGTTAGTAAAGTAGCTTACACACGTATAAATACCCCTTTTGTGCAACTCTATACTACTTACACTCTATATGAGTGAAAGTATCTATACACATTGCACCATTGAGAAATAAACTTTTACCCCTTTGTCGGATCAACCCCTCAAATTGCTGCAGCTCATTTTTCGAGAGAATTCGGCATCGCAAACTACCGCGACCGTAACAGCAGCATCCGAGACCCACACCCTAAACAAAAAGGCAGCGATGATAAATCACGAGAAAAAAAAGCTCTCGACGCCGTAATACACCACCGCAAATCCAAAATCAATCGGTGGGTTATATCAAGCGGCGCGGGCGGCTCCTTTCAATTATGAAATCGCAGAAAAAGAGAGAGAGAAAAGCCCGGGCTAGGCATCTCGCGTCGATTAATCAACGTCGCGTCGTCGTATATCGATTTATCCCGTAATCGCGCGAAAACACACACTCGCCTGCTACTGGACTTCTCGAAGGAGGGGGAAGAAAGAGACTTGGGACGCACGTGCGAATCGATTACAAGTAATCATGTGAGAGACGAGAGAGAGAGAGACAATAGAGAGAAGTGGATTTTTGCGGGATGAAATTCGGAAATTGGTTTAATAGTTGGCATGGAGGAGGAAAAGTTGATGCGAGAAATTGCGTTTGCTTTTAGATGAGGGAGTGTGAGAAACAGGTCAAGTGTTGTAATTACCTCGTTACCGAGTTGGTAATGATGTGAAATAATTTTTATTTTTACGTGTACTGTGCCAAACATAACAATGTCGGAACGTTAAATGTTACTGCCTTGTAGACTGTATAAATTACTTCTCACTTTCAATGCAAAGATATACATTTTGATATTAAATTTTAAATATTATATAGAATGGTGCCAGAGAGGCGAATTCAAATATATTTTCGTTATTACACAATTCGGAGACCACCTTATACGCTTTCACACCTACATATCAGCGCGCTCCGTTCCTGAATTCATGAGACTTTAAAAATGGAACGGAATATTTAATTCGACATTGATTCCGTCATTATGGCCTCCTTGCGCGGGGAATTAAAATACGCGCGAATTCCTCGCTCAGAAATGAGATCGTCCATTTTTATAGTACCTTTATCAAAAGTAATATTGAACAGGGTCCTTGAAAATCTTCCTTGTAAACAAAGAACGACGAAAGTGAGAGATTCTTTTATCGTATAAAACTTTGATATCGCGTAGATTTTTGTGCAATCTCCTCATTTTAATGACCCGTTGTGTCTCCTAAATAAACGATAAAGGTAAAAAAGATTTTTTCAAATTTTACTTAAATAAAAAAAATGGAGGTAAAAAGAAAGTGTAATATATCAAGTTAAATATTTCGAGCGGTCGCGCGACGCAGAGCATAAATTCTCATACAAAATGATTTCATAATGAAGCAGGTGGCTAATAAAGAGGGCATCTCTTCTACTTTCAGCGGCGATCGATCATAGCGTGATTAGGTGCTTCAATTATTCTTTCTTTTTCTTCTTTTCTTAGCCTCGTGAATTTACACTAAATGGGAATGCCAGACAGGATTTATCCAGTTTTTCGCAGCGCCGTTAAAAATGGAACTTCCTTCAGGTTAACAAATCAACAATTATATTAACCTAATTTCAAATTGTTATTTCTTTTATTTCACATTATTAATTATATAAACGACCACTTTGCTATATAACAATCATTTTCACATACTCCGAAACAATCAAATAACTTCGCCATTGCACCCACCTTTCACGCATAATAAAAGCCGCGGGGGTCACTCGTTCTCGCGCGAATTCGCCAAAGCTAAATACAACCACCCCCGCGACGCTAAAAATATACGCCTCTACTCGCGACCGTTCATTCACCGATCGATTCGCGCCTCGCACAACAATCCCCCACCCCTCCAAAAATCTATCCCGAACCGAAAAATTTTCGTCCAGACAACTGAATTCATCCACCCTCACATACATGGGCCGTAGAGCTAGCAAACGCTAGGCTAGCGCTGTCAATCTAAATCCATAAACCGCTTGAAAAGAGATGGGCTACTAACCCAGATTCAAGAAGGTCATCCCTGTCTCTCTCTCTCTCTCTTGCCCCCACCACTCGGCGTCTCGAGCGCGCGCGCGCATGCGAGCTCTCTCGCTGGGTGGAGCTGGCTGCCCTCTTTTAACGACGTTCGGCGCGAGCGAGCTTCGTGTGTATAGTCGCGACGAAATAAAAGAAAGGAAAGAAAAAAAATAGAAGAAAAGGGAGAAATGTGCGGTGTGTGGGAAAAATTATGTAGACTTTCTCGCGCGCGTGTGTGTGTGTGCGTGCGTGCGCATGCCATGACGATTCGGCGGCCGCAGCCTTTTTTTTGTTGCTTCTGTCGTTGTTCTCTGTTTCGGTGCCGCCTTTTTTTCTCGCTCTGTCTCTCTCCCTCTCTCTCTCCTTGGAATTCTCGTTTTGTCGGGTTCTTTTTTCGGTCTGTTTTGTGGCTGCGGGCAGGGAATGGTGCGTGTTGGTCGTGCAGGAAAAATGATATTTTTTTTTGGAGAAGGGGCGATTTTTTGGTCGTGAAAAATGTACGTTGAATTGAGCGAGTGGAGTAGTAGTTTTTAGTAAAATTGATATTGTTTGCGGTTGAAAAATAAAGGTTTACGCTTTATTTGTAGTTTATACATTTTTATGAAAGATTGTTTGGGAGTTTTAGAGAACGATTTTGCTTGTTGTTCAGATTCTAACAGAAAAATAATATGTATTCTTTATTTGGTAACACGTTTTTATGAAATGTAAAATGTTATTATTACTTTACCAAATATAAAATGTTTTTTATATAAAATATAGCAATGTTTCCGATATAGCAAACCTGAACCTTAAACTTTCAAATCGAAATCGGATAAAAGCTAAATCCGCGAAATTCGAAGAAAAGCTCTAACCCGAAGTCTTGTCAATCTGGGTAGGCGAAGAGTGGCATTTTTAAACGTTAAATGGAACTCAGAAGCAAACTTTTCATGCAAAACAAACAAAAGGCGGAAGTTGGTGAATTCCTTCGAGTTATAGAGCATAAGCAGAAAAGTATTAAAGTAGAGGTTTAAAAAATATTTTACATTTTATTTTATTACATTACCTTCCTAAGGAAGTGATTTTTAAACTTATTTTCATCCTCGTTCCGTAAAATTCTGCAAAAACTGTTTACATCGATATTGAAATCTACCTATGAAATCAAAATGCTAGTACTTACGCATATCCCTGCATTCAATATTGAATAAAAATAAAAATTTATAGAAAATTTTTATATTGTACACATCTTTTCCTCTAGACTCCAATTTATTCCCTATACAAAATCGTATAAAGACTAGCAACAAATATTTCTATAAAAAGAAATTGCACCATCATCGTTTTTGTGCGCCTAGTTTATCACTCCCGTAATCATCCTTTCCTCGCTCCGCAAACACGCGCGTCTAATTTACGTATACCTACATACGCACAGTACACGCTGCCCCGTTTTACGCAGTTTACCAACATGCCCCCCGAAAATAGCCCGCGCTATTTTTACTACCGCTCGAAAAATTCAGCACACAACAATAGCCCCTCAAAAACATCAACAAAAACCTTCTCCAAAAAACATACCTCGTCCAACATTCTTTCCCATTCACCCAATGAAAGACACATACCTACCCCAACAAAACCCCGCGAGCGAAGAAATTTCAGAAAAAACACGGGGCCGGAGATCCATAAATAAAGGAGGCTAAAGCCTAAGCCTCGCACACACACATACGTAACCTACAGCAACAACAACAGCAGTAGCAACACGCATAGCTGAATTCCCATATGAGAGAGCGGGCGTGTCGCGGCCTCTAAAAGAATCATGCCACGCGCGAGCGCTCTCCTTTCGCCGGTGCGCGTGTACCCGTGACGTGAGTGCGTGGCCGAGAGACAAGAGGTCCTTGCGCGGCGCGACACGATAGCTGAATGTCGGTGTTTTTTCTTTTTTTTTGGTGGGATGAGTATATGTTGATTAGGAGTGATGAGGATGCGAGAGGTTCGCGAGGTGAGGAGGGAAGAATTAGGGGTTCTCTTTTAGAATTTGAAGATGAAGTGGATGAAGTATTAGAAAATTATGATTATTTTGGATGGGATATGAAAAATAACATGCCGAGCATATTTTACGTCTGATTTTTGTATGTTGGAGAAAATAAGCGAAAAGTAGAATTATAGTTATTTTTTTTTTCAATTATTTGTACGATACTTCTATGTTTGTATTTTAATTCATTCAATTAGAATATAGGATGAAGTATTATTTTTAGCAAAATAATAATCGGCTTTCACTTGATTTCTGCACGTAATTTGGTTGATTGATTTTCGTTGGCGCGTTTTTTTTGTTTCGTGACAAACGTGACATGTAAGGATGATAGACATTTCCAAACTTATATGTGTACTGCTGGAACGAACATTTGAATTTCAGATATTGATTAACGCGATATATATGCTCAGCGCAGTGTTCAATACACTCGCTTATCATTAAATTGGAATTCGCGAGTGTATGAAATACTCTGATTTTTAACGTCGCTTTGATGCGATAAATTAAAGTAAATGTCGGAACTTTTTTTATATATTTATTCTAAAAATATAGTAAAAATTGTCGATACTTTCTATGGTTTTTGTAAAAGAGTAAATTCGATTTTACAAAAACTGTTTGAGCATTTTACGTGAAGTTTTAAATATAACATTCGTGGACTTGATGAAGTGAGAGTAGTGTATATATAAATGTGAACAATCGATATCACGTATATTACGGTTAAAATACGACACATCGCTAATAATTTCAACACACATTAAAAACAAAACAAAAGCCTAGTAGATAATTTGGGATGAAACGCATAATTTTCTTATAAAATTTGTCCATTTTTTCCAAACACTTCTAAATTAACGTTTGATCCATAAAATTCGATACATATTAAATGTAAAAACAAAAGAATTTCAAATTCATTTTTTAAAAAAGTTTACTTTATGACACTGATACGTTCATAATACGGAAAACGTCGAAGATAAGGGTGAAAAATTTTTATTCAAAAAGTGCAAATCTGACGTCCAAGTTACTTTATCAACATCTTCGAAGGATGCGACATTGTGCGACGTCTGGGTCACATACAAGTCGGATCACGCTATTTTTCTAAAGGTTCAAGGATACTTCGCCGAGCTTGACTTGAATCTTTAAAAATTTTTCATGAATCACCTTATACATATACGTCTCTGTAATTTATGTTTGTAGAATCTTCATTGATCATTTAAGTATCTTTCTATACCAAACATACCGTTTAAATACTTCTTACGAAACATTGTGAAACGGTATATTTGACGTTCTTTGTCACAGTAAAATTAAGATTAAACTATTGTTAAAGCTTATGAAACTGCAACTCCCACTATTTGTTTACCCCATCGCTCCTAAACCCCAGTACAAATGTTTCCCCACTTGCTTCTCCAGTTCGAAAAATCAATTAGCCGCGCGGCCCAAAATAAAGAATCGACCGTATAGAAGAGAAAATCGCCGGATAATTACGGGGGAAAATGAAGCCGAGAGCAATTAATTAATCGAGGGACTAGAAGCCTCGACGCTGCGGCGCCGGCTGACTCAAGCCGGGCCTGCACTACTTTCCGCAACGAGCTGTAAGTGCGCAACCCCTGCGCGCTACTAAAAACTTTTCGTCGAGAACAAAGACAGCGAACGACACGTTTTACTGTATATGTATGTATGTATATTACATGCCATAGGGTCGTCGTATCAAAGTGACGATTGCTCTATCGGCGTCTTATTACCCCGTAATAACATAATTCGGATAAAGTAGGTCGCTTAATCGGAGACCCACCGAAATTAAATTACCCCCCCCGCCAAATTAAAAGAAATTAATAAACTATCGAGCGTGGCTGAAACATTCACGAGAGGCGGCCCTATATAATCAATCGATTGCGGCACTCGGTTCACACACTGTACCTATGCGCGCGCACGGCCGAAAAAAAGACCGCGCGCCGGCTAAATTATTAATCAGCGCGTATACAGAATTAACGACGCGCCGCGCTGTAGTAGTGCCATTAATCAATCACGAGAGGGTCCCGTCGACATCACACGTCGTGTGCCTAATCGGCGAGCGACGAAAAGCAAAGAGTACATTGTACATACAACGATTAGAGCCGACGCGAGCGGTGAATAGTTTCGCGCGGTGTGCTGGATTTTATTGGAAATAAAAAAGTGAGCTCGCGCGTAAGTACTATGAAATCGCGAATGGGTGGATAGCGCGCGAATTGGGTATCGATTTTAACGTGAATACAAGAGGTATGAATTATATTAAAACTGCCGGGGCTGGGAAACAATTGTTGCCGGGATTTTCGGGGAAAAAATTAAGGATTTATTGAATTTTGATCCGGCAATGCCGATGGCGGTATTTTGTTATATGATAGCGCGTGGATTTTTGTTAACTGTATTGTTCTTTAACGTATTCGAATAAAGTAGTCTAATATCAAGATTAATTTATGCATCTCATATATCCATCAATTTTGATACATCAAACCATCATTTCTTATACATACAGATGCTACAACCAATTTCCAAAGTTGATCGATATTTTTGTAAATGTAACGTAGCTGTATACTTTTATTCATTTAACTTTTCTTTCATTCAAGGAAAAAAACCATTTTGCACTCACAGCAGACACATTCTTCTCGATTCAAAAAAAATTCACAACTTTTCCGATCTAAAAATATTCTTACTCCAACACATCCACATTCTTCTACTTTTTTTTTTTAAAATAACACTCTCTCCCTCTCTCATTCATTAATTATTCGTATCAAATATAGCCGCACAACCAACGTCAGAGCAGCTCAGCTCGTTATTTAACTGCACTCACACGGTCGTCAAATCTGTCGATGATACACATTTCAAAATTCGGTCAGCTCTCTCTCACATGCAAACGCGACGATTGAAGCAAGCGCGCGCACGACTCCATTTTCGATCTCACTTTCAATGCTCAATATTCATGAAGAAGAGTTAACGAAGCGCGCGAGCGCTAAATAAAGTCTTGTTGGTTATGAGGTTGGAAAAGGTTGGACGAAGGTGTGGACTGGAAATGAAACAATAAAAATTCTTGGTTGGAGGATCGAGTTTCTGACATCTAATAATGGCATTTTTTTGCTCTGAGTTAACAACGTTTCTCGCTAATGAGTGCAATCCCATCTAACTGTAGTCAACATTTGCGAAGCACATATAATAAAATTCTTCATTACGTTCCATTCCATTTTTACTTTGTTTAAAAACTAATGATAACAAAATGAGTAAATCTACAAATCACACTTTTTGTGTCACAAAACTGCAAAAAATTTTTTTTTATATTTTTCGTTCTTTGTACCTTAAATTGTATAAACGTAATGTTGACCAGTTGAAAAAGAGAAAAAACTTTCGTGACACGGTCTTGTTTACTGAAAATCATTTTTAAAAAATGTTCTAAAGTGACTCTTTTTCAAATGTCAGCCATTTTATCAAGAAATATAAGACAGAAATTCTGAAAAAAGAGACTTGAAATAGAAAACGAGAGCATTCGTTGAAAAGCGATGAAGACCGTGAAAGGCGAGATTCTGCACATCGACGTATTATTTATTTCCTGCATTTTAAGCTGATCTTCAAAGCTACGTATAACTTTCGAAGAAATCAACATTTTTCAATTTTCAAAAAACCAAATGAAAGCCCTCGTTTTCAATTTGAATTCTCTTTTTTTAGAATTTCTGCATTATTTTTCCTAACAAAATCCGGCTGACATTTGAAAAAGGATAATTTTTCAGCATTTTTTAAAAATCATTTTTAGTAAACAAAACACTGTCACAAAAGTTTTTTCACTTGCTCAACATTTTTTTTCCACAATTTAAGGTATAAAAAGCGAAAAAAAATCATGCATGGCAAGTGTGCTTCTAAAAAAAAGAATTTCGGCAGTTTAGTGACACAAATTGTGATGGTTTTGTAGATCTACTCAAATACGTTTCCCATTCAAATCCTACTTTTCTAAAATTTCTTACCCCCCGCTTCCATAACGTTCTCGTACACAAATAAACGTCTTAATTAAGTACCAAAACAAACAGCCTATCTATGCCTCATGCGCATCGAATTAGACCACCCCTCATATATTTTAAACTCTTTCCACGTTGTACACTTGCACATCCCACGATCAACTATTCATTGTCGACAATCTCGCGCCCGTCCAAGTACTTGAATTGCGCGAATTCTCCCTCCCATCACTTATTCAACCCTCTATTTGAAGTACTGCAATATCGCGCTCGCGGGGTGTAAGACCCCATCATACATACGCACCGACGGGGAAAAATGCAAATAGAGCTAAATAAATAAGCGGGTCGTATTAAAACGAGCAATTTCATCGGGGTGAATGTATATATATATAGCACGGCCACCGCGCGCCATCTCTTTCTCCGAAAAAGAAAAGAGGAGAGAAGCTCATTCGTATTCCAGACCCAATTCCAGGGCGAATGTATATAGGTAGTACACCCGCGCCGAGAAATTAAATGCCGAGCGTCGAATCTCGGGACGACAAGGAGAAGAAAGCCGCCCTTCGTCTATTTCTCGTTTTTTTCGACCCTCGTAAAGAAAAATAAAGATAAGAAAGAGGGGGAGGAGATGGAGGGTTATTTGTGTATCTTAATTACTCGCGGGCTTCCGTCGAGGTGCAAATGAAGGGGGAAGATATATTTGTCCGCGCGCATCGGGTAATTGGGAGGGTGGCGCGGTGGTATTTTTAATGGGGTAGTCGCTCGAAAGGTTTTTAATTTCGTGTAGTTGAGGATTTTTTTTTGTGTGTGTGAATGACAAGTCTCGAGGATTATGAATAAATTGGAAACGAAGAACGCGAGTTCGCGAATATTTTTACGTATAATTCTTGTTTAATTAATTAACTATGGTGGAGTGCAGAGGTCCTTTTTTTGGCTGGAATTTGCGAACTTGCCTGCCGAAATTGTGGGTTACGGTTGCGAAGTAGAACGTATTAGGATAGCGTCAGACGTACATTCGGGCAACCTGACATTTTTTTTCATTTTTTTTTCAACTCAATTAGCTCAAGTTTTACTTGAAATTCAAACTTTGCGTATACACTTTCTTGATATACACAACAACTGCCGGAGGAAATTAAACGCTCACGCATTTTAGCTAGATCGTGTTTTGCGTGGGTGGGTAGCATCATCTCGGATCTATTGAAAATTGATAACGCGCGGGTACAAAACAGTGTTTTAATACTTTAGACAGGATTAACTTTTATGTATACCCGTTATATACGTTCAATTAATATAGTTTAATCAAATAAATACCGGAATGAATAAATTAAATTTATTGGAGCACTTTGAATATGACCAAATGCGACTTTTCGCGGTTTATTTCTATGTTTGATTTTCTTTGACCCAATTCATAAGAGGTTTATTTTGATCGATTTCACATAAGATTGAGCAAACGATATTATTCGAAGAAGAAAAAACAGTGGTAATATTCTATCTTTCCGATAACTCGCTGTGATTTCAAGAAGATCGCAAAAGAATTTATGAAGCCGAATTGTTTTTTTATAACGTTATTACAAGATAAACGCGTAGTAAAGACGTCGTTAAACGTCGTTTCGTTATATATTAAAGAAAATCTCCATCGTTACTTTACGATTACGTTATATTAATGGTTTCTCTCATAATTTTCAGTCGAATGTGTGTTTCTAAAAAAAAGAAAAACTATTGTTATAATTAGATAGTAAGTAAAGTTCAGTCTCATTTAGAGCAAAGCACTCCACGGCTTTAAAGTCATATATTAGGTAAGTAAGTTATTTACACGTTATAAGTAGCTTTAAAGTGTAATCACTAAACGAAATTGAATTAAAGCATATTATACATGTTAAGAATATTACCTCGTACGTGTTCGCTTGCGCAAAACTTCTGTCAATTTGTAGTAATAAGGCTTACGCAGAGTTGACAATTAGTATGAAGAATAAATGTTCCATTAAATTGTTCAGGATTTATTAGTTTATACAATGCAAAAATATATATTGCAATAATTATACAGCATTTTTATATTTACTTCGCATTACTCATTTGCACTAACTACAATTACTTTACATTTAAAAAAAAATTTCAGTTTAATGACATCAATTCATTTCAAAATTGGTACGTAATAAATACTCTTTTATAAGTCACTTAAAATAACAACGGCTATCATACACGATTCGTTTCAAAGAGAGCAGCAGCAGCAGCGAGAAAACTGCGACGTCGAAAAATGTGAAAATCTAGAGAAAGTAGATCATGTCCGAGGTCGCTCGACAAGGCCCACGTATATACATATATATTTAGAGCCTGAAATCTCAGCACTGCCTTGCATTGGTAATGAGGTTGAAAATTGCGTCAATCGAGAGCTCTTATCACACTTTCTACACGATTATTTCATAAAGCCATTGTCAAATCCAATAGCATTACTATTTCAATATCCCGACTTTAATAAACGAATGTAAAAGTAGCACTCGCTGTGACGTACCGCGTGACGTTATAAATATGTCAAATACCGCAGTTATACGCGACAAAGTTTTTACGACCAATTTAAAATTAATTTTCTAAAATTTAACTTTAGTCAATATGACCTATAAACAAATGTATTATTCAAATTTTACACGAGGCAATGTTTTTCCATCACCACGCACACACACACACACACATCCAACACTCTCTCTCTCTAATCTCGAAAGTCCGTGCAAAGGACACGTGTTGTACCTTTTCATCTCGTGAAAAATGAGCGTCTATTTTCTATAAAAAATGCCGATCGCGCGCGTGGCTAATAAATAAGGAGAGACGTCACTCAAAACGCATTTATGACTTTCAATAAGTCTGCACTCGCCTTGATACCGCTGCGCTCGCTCTCCTTTTTTTTCATCTGAATTCCGCTAAGACTACTTGATGGATCGACCTCTGCGACGGCTCAATTTTTTTCTAATGACGCACCTTCTAATGCCGAGCTGCGCGAGCGCGCGCTCGTTCATCCTTGGCACCGAGAGATGAATAAGAATTGTTATTGATAATACCGTAAGTGGTATAAATGCATTTGTTTTAACGTTCTGAAAAGGAAGGCTTATTGTTTAAATGAAGAATAAATATATATTGATTATTAAATTACGAAAAAAAGTTACCAAAATATTATCCAAATCAGACGTAAACTGTAGCTCGTGTGAATAAATTTTGGTCACCACGTAAGAAAGTCAAGTCAGTTATGATGTCGCTTCGAGTCATTTAATTATCAACCTGTTCCCCACTCGACTAATCCCCAATCCCATATAAACTTATTACACGCTTGACCAGCCAAGTGCATAGAAACATCTTGATTCGATCGAATTTAATCCAGTGAGTGACCCTAAGAGAAGTTGACAAAAAGATATACTCAGCAATGTCTTTTCAAAATAACAATTCAATTCAACTTATAAGTCGACATTGATTCTTGAATATTCAATTATTCACTTTTGTATCCCAACCAAGATATATCGCACAGTAACAACCGTACGACTGCTTCTACTTCTTCGCCAAGAGATTAATTTCAACCTCATCAGCGTAGCCTTCACGACAGCTAAAAAGCATTACCGCGAAAAAGGCCGACCACCCCGCCCGCGAAATTCATAACTCGCCATGTCACTGCATTAGTCACAATTAG
>JAPYZO010012226.1:0-10711 GCA_030522905.1 Torymus flavipes
CCAAAAATTGTTTTTCTTTTAAATAATCTGCACGTATGCCGCAATATATCACATGTTTTACATTAAATACTCTTTGCTCTTCTTGATATGACCGAATTCCAGTACTAGAGTAATAAATTTTCCATTTTTCCTGCATATTTCTCCTGACTAGGCCTGTTTTTCTTAGTACGCACTCTTTCCAGCAGAGGCCCTGCCGGAGGTCTTAACAAGGCGTATATGCCTTGTTGCCTTAAGAAGGCGTATATGCCAAATAAGAATCCTTATTTGCCTGCCAGGCAAAAATAGCATTTTTTATACAATCGGTTTAAAAAAGTTACTTTAGGACCTCCTTTGTAGTCTAAAAAACGACGAAAATCGTACATGTGTTACGAAATAGTATATTGTGTACCTAGGGCGAAAAGTGGGCCTTTTTAGACCTAGTGTGGAGTTTGCGGTACGAGTCGTAGGTGAGCTAGAGCGAGCCGACGGCGAGTGCGTTTTGTGAATCGAAGACGCGAGTACTGCAAACACAAGAAGTCAAAAGGCCCACTAATCCCTAGGTGGACACCATATTGTCTCATGTATTGATTTTCGGGGTTTTTGAGCCTAAAAAGCAAGGCTAAATTGATTTGCAAAAAAATAGTATGCTAGATTTATTTTTGAATAAAAAAGTTAGGAATTTTCGAGTAGCGGGCAAATAAGGATCCTTATTTGTCCGGCGGGCCCATAAATTTTTTTGTGATTATACGGAATTTTGGAGGAGCGGGCAAATAAGAATCCTTATTTGCTCGCTAACCAAAACTAGCATTTTTTATACAATTGGTTCAAAAAAAGTTACTTTAGGACCTCTTTTTAGGTCTAAAAAATGACGAAAATCGCGCATGTGTTACAAAAATATTTTTTTGTACTGATACCCTTGTCAAAAACGATTTTTTTTTTCAATTTGTTAAGATTAATTATCTTATTGGTTTAATTAATTATATGATGAACAGCATATAATTTTTCATTTATTCATATCGTGACATATGTTACTTATAAAATATTTTCGGTATAATGAATCAATCATACATTATATCGGATAAATATCAATAATGAAATAACTATTATATGCAACATTAACGAACACAGGTACTACATTTTCACAAGTTTCTTAATTTTGCAGAAGATGATTCTAAATTAGTACCATAATGTACTTTTTTCAAGAATTAGATAAATAAATTTATCTTATCAAGACTAATTTGCAGAACCATCGGAATTATGAATTTCTACATACATCATTGATAAGGCACCTGCGCATCCGCACTCATTTCCGGACTTAAATTGCATTACCGTTTTTCTCACCTCGACGTATCCTTCGGCCCTCTCCCGTGGTCTCATCAATGCGCGGCGACGGGAAGCTCGTGCACTCGTTTAATGCACCGAACGTCCATCCGGTTTCTCCTTCTTTCCCTCCGATCCGGCCGTCGCTCTGTGATGGAGCAGTTTTTCGTGCATCTCCTCCTTCTCCTCCTCTTCCTCCGCGCCTGCCTCGGGGGAATTTCACACCTCGGCCGCGCGTGTGTGTTCTGCACGCCTCTGCTCGGGGAAAACGTGACGAATGACCCCCTCGGCCCAGCATTCCGCGCGCTGCCGCCTGTTACATGAGTGTCGATGAAGCCGCCGTTGCCGCCGGCCAGTGAGAACGTTCGATAAAAAAGCGCTGATAGATGCAAGCCGAGAGGAGAGCGAGAGAGAAAGAGAAGACTGCCCCCCTCTCTCTCTCTTTCGTATTTATTGGATGCCCTCCCACTTTCTTTCTTTCTCGCGTGTATCGTGCTCTCCTTTTCACGCGCAGTCCTCGCACGTTGTCTCGTTTTTATCTTCATCTCTATACCGCCACGTCAGTTCCGCCCACGTCTCGCTCCAACACCCTTGAGTTATATTATGTACACGACGAGCTTGCGTATGTGCGCGTTTTGAAAAACCGCTATGCTTTTAATTATCAGGATGATCTTATATTGTTTTCATTTTTTTTTTCGACCTGATTAAGTTGTTAAGTGTCAGGTAACAAAAATAAAATTTCGATGTTTGTATTATTTTCAAAAAAATTGAATTGAAAAAGAAATATTGCGACACACAAATTTTAACCTTTTAATTACACCGTCAATGGGAAAAATATCACTGTACGAAATATAGTGCAATAAGCGCTAATATGAAAGTCACCCTGCAGCATACTTCAATAGTCTTGGATAAAATCTCAATCACCGGGATATAATATGAAAGATTCTATTTATGATAGCATATGTTTGCATTCTCATATACAGCTACATTGATATCAATGATAGATACATTAAATGTTTTTCATCATACATTATTAATGTATAATTACTGTCCGAAAATAAATAATAAAAACTCAAAGATAATAATATGTTATTATTAACGGTAAACTAATAAATATTAATTAGTTACTTCTTATTTAATGAAAAATATTATATTCTATACTTGCATACATATTTCTTATCTTAAAATTAAAAAAAAAAAACCTTAATTTCAATTTAATTTCTATAAAAATGACAACGATTTGTAAAATGAATGCACGATGAGTCACTACTTTACATCAGGCTGTCTCGGTAACGCGTGTTTCCCACCTCAATAGTATCTTCACACAAAACCGTTTTTCTTTCTATTAAGAAAGCGTAATGCAGTAGGCGCCATCCGAAAAGCGAAAGTAAATAGCTATATCACGCCAATGAACCGAAAAATTAGAAAAGAGGCGCTATACACCTGTGAGCAATAGGATCGCGCGCGGGTGGAAATCGGCGCCTAGCACGTGAGCCGCACGCACGAGCATGAAATCCGATTTCTCTATAGTATACAGGTGCATCATCCATCCCTCGTACACTGCGTGTGTCTTTTCACGCGGGGGTGGGCGGGATGCTCTCTACACAGGAAATGAAAATTTTCCTCGTGAAATCTCCCGTCCCCGTCCCCTATACACTAGAGTGTGTTTGACTTAGCGTTGGAGTTCGGTACACACATCCACACACCAAAAAAAAACACAAAAAAACCGTCAGAAAAGCAGCAAAAAAGTGGAGGAGGCGAGCAACGCGGAGGGCGAGCTCCGCAGCTAAACGCATGTGAAGCGCGACGCGCGTGCGCTCCTTTTCTTTTTCCAGCACAAAGATATAGCTCCTCGCGCGCGCGCGGGCTCTGCGCTCTTCACGGAACAATGGGACGGTGCGCGCAGTGCCGCCGGTATGGCCGTGGTCCATGAACGCCTTCGCGTGAAACGAGCGCAATGCACGGGTATATATATATATATACATGTATGTATACGTGGAAGCAAGGAACAATACGTGCACGCGCGCGCGAGCGCGCGGAAAAGGGTTGCGCGGAAAAAATGGAGAAGGGAGCGTAAAAACATAATCAAGAGTTATGTAGCGACTGCTTCCGCGGACTCTGCTGGAAATTATTAATCCTTGGGATGTATCAGAACTGACGGCCGGGAGAACAAGTTGCGAGGAAAGAATAATAATTAAAAAGTTGCGCTAGAACGGGAAAAATTGTTACAGATCTTTTTTGCAGCAGCAGCAGCACCGCGCTCTTTCCATTTACTTTTGGAATGGAAAGGATTTTTCCTTAACGATGTGTAGGGCTTTAAGTTTCTATTTTTAGCTCTGAATACAAAGTATTTCTGGTTAGTTTATTCTCTTAATTTTATTTTATTACTGCGTTAAAGCTTCCAAAAAAATTTATTCACCAAACGTAAATAAATTTTTTATTTTTCAAAATTCGAATCAAATTTCTGAATGATGTATATACTTTATTTATGACTAATAAAAGAACGCGTTATTTATTTTCTGAACAGCTGCTGTTACTATGCAATAAATAATCATCGGCAGAACCGATTATGATCCTAAAAACGTACAAATCACTTCCTCCTCCCTCATTCTTCCGATCCATTTGCACGCAGGATTTAACGGAAAATCCATCTTCGTCGATCGGCTACTGTGAAAAGAGCCCGCGCGCGCGAGGCCAAGGGCAATACACGTCGAGATAGCCAATATAGCCGGGGTGAAAAAAAGGCGCTCGTCGAAAAGAAAAGAGCGAACGAGCGTAAGAAGAGATTCCCGGAGTCATCTAGTCATGGTATCTGCGGCAAAGGCACGCGGGCTGCTTCCTGTCCGGCTTCGGAACTCGCCTGGGATCTCGAACCGCCTTCGTGCAAACCTTGCTATATATGCTGTGCATCGCCCGCGCCTCTTCCGATGATCGGAACGAACGCGCGGGCGACAAACGCGGTATGATCGCCGGCGGAGAAAAAGAAAGAGAGAGGGGGGAGGAGAGAAAAAAGCTGACGAGGGATCGAAGAGCATAGGAAGGAGTAGGTAGCGCAAAACAAAAGGATCGGCAGAGGTGGAGCACAGCATGCCAAAGGCGAGGAGAAGAGGGACGAAGAGAGAGAGAGAGAGAGAGAGAAGTCTCCTTTCTCGTTCTCTGTGTGAGCAGAGTGAAATTGTTATGACATAATTAGGGCGAAGTTAGAGCCCTCAGGACTGAAAAGTGCGCGTCCGCGCGTATATATCTATACGCCTCGTATACCGCTGCACCTCGCTCCATTCACCGGACTTTAATATTCTTCGTGGAAGCGACTCGGCAAAGAGCGAGCGAACGGCCACAGCATCTTCGTCGTTGTCGTCCTTCATTCTCTCCTCGCTCCCTATATATACACTTACTAGCGCCCCCCTCACTTTGCCCGATGCATCCTGTGTAACTTCGAACTTCGGCGTTGCTGTACCTACTCCTTTTTTGCAACTCCTCCGCTTGTTCTATATGTCATCGCGAGGAGATCTTGGCCGTTTGGGAAATGAGAAGCTGCAAGTACGTGGGAGGGACGGGCTCTGGCTTTTAGACAAATTTTTCTCGATGGATTAGAGACAAGCAAAAATGGGATTGACCGCGAGGAGGTAGAGGTTTTAGAGAAGATGAATGAACTGCGGTGGGCTGCTACGAGGAGATGCGAATCGTGATTTGAGAAAGCAGAACAAAGGCTCAGACAATTCTTGTTATGAGAAATAAATTTACCGGGTGCCAAAATAATATATATTGAGCTCTGAAGACATTTATTTATAGCAATAACATTCTTATTGCTAAGATGCAATGCATTTTGTGTCTTTTGGGTTAAGTTCAAAATATACTGTTGAATAAATTGCTATATCTTCCATTTTCACAGCACCTGCAATACCATTTCTGATAATTTCACGATAATTGTAAAATACTTAATGACAAGAACTTCGTAGACATTCGAAATTTCTCAATAATTTCTCTAAAGTCGGAGCAACCTAGTTTTGAAATAATCCAACAGTACAAGCAGGCTGAGGTTTAAAAATGTCTATTGATTAAATTGCCAATGGCTGATTCTTTTCGAATATAGAAACTAAATCAAATAGTGTGATTGACGGAAGAAGTTGGAAATATCTAGTTTTATTTCATTATTGCGAGTTCTAAGAGTCAGAAATATGTTACTATTTCGGGGCGTTTTTCCGTTTTTAGCTTAGAAGTTGATGCGAAAAATAATGCGAAACTTAATTAATCGTCTTTTCATATTACCGATTTCCGTTCGACGGGAATAGTTTTTGAATGATTAGATTACAAGACTCTTGGGCTTCCAAGTATTGAAATCCAGTGAATGATAACGCGATTAGGATAAGCGTTAAACCAAATATATCATGTTTATAAATATTGTTAGAATTTTATATTAAAACCAGGAACAAATAAAGTATATAATATTAAATTGAATTAAAAGAAATAGTAATGAAATTTCGCACAATAACTTGACAAGAAAATATAAAAATAATAATTAATATTATAAAAGGAAACCGAAAAGAAAAAAATATTATCTCTTCTAAGAAATATAATTAATGTTATATTTTAAAAATTTGGCTAATAATTTATAACAATGAAAGAGTTACGTTACGTATCCAATAAAATAATAAAATAAAACGGCTATTCAACCGCACCAAGTTCCGTTCAAGCAGAGTGAGCGCGCAGGGGCGACAAGTGTCTCGCGTCTTTCCCATCAGTCAAATCGCACACGCCCACATACTTATACAAGTGCGCAGGAGGCTCGCGCGCTATACTGCTGCTGCACTTGTTCTAATAGCGTAGTACCTGGCATTGAATCGCGCGGGCGCATCACGTAAGACCGGAAGTGAGAATCGCGACGGCGCGCTTTCTTGTCCTGTCACCTCGAACGGCCTCCTCCCACCGCCTCGTGCGCGCGCCCGTGTCAATGACTCTCCGCTTCCGGGATCGTCGAATCGAGCTTAGCTGCACTGCTCCTCCACGCGCTGCATCTCTTTCCCTTCCCCTCCGCCGTCAGCGGTAATGCGCGCCACTTCGTCGCGGAGTGCAGTGCATAACGGGGCTAATTTCGAATTACAAAATGTCAGCTGTGGCGAAATTTGAGGGAGCCGGGGGAGTAGAGAATATAGATATAAGGAATATGGGAATATGGGAATCTCAGTGTAGGAAGAATTCTTTGGAATAATTTATAAGCATAGATATAAATTTATTGAAATATCTCTATGAAATTCTTATTTTTATATATCATTATATATTATTGTAAATTTTTTCTTTTTCAACATTTATATGTATGAGAAAACAAAGTCTACATATGTATATTACTGTTCGTGTATATGATCTACAAAATCTAGAAAACTAGACTAATTTTGAACTACGAACACGCCTTCCTCACTTGACTCACGCAATGTAATATAGTTCAGAAATGTCTACGCATGGTGATTGATGCCTTTACTTCAATTACGACTTTTTTCAAACCTGCTTAAAGTTAATTCTTATTTACTCTTAGATTAATAGATTAGGGTTTCATTATACATATGGGCAATCATGAACACTCGCTGATTACATCGTGAATACCTAAAACCTCATTTTATATTTACTGAAAATCAATGTTCTTATTAACGTAATATTTTCTAGCGCAAAAAATTTTCTACTAAATCTCGATTTGCACACCTAAATAAATAACAACTTTTTCCGCAGGAACCTCGAAATTCGGCGAAAACACGTTGCCTCTGAGGGGGAAAAAAGCGCCGGTGGCGCAACGAGTTGGAGGATTGTATACACAACACACGAGACCATCCTCCTCCATACACTGTGCATCGCGGCCGATCTGCGCCTGAGTGACAGCCCGAGGAGGCAGCGAGCGGCGCGCGCGCCATGAATAGGAGCTATTTCGGCGTCCGCTGAATTAGTAAAGCGATCGCCGACTCCGCCTGACGGAGAGAGCGCGCGCGATGGGCAGCAGGAGGGAGGAGGGACGCTTACACACGTAGGTCATTCGCGATTCCAATCTTAGCCCGGGTGAATGAGTGGCTCGCTTCGCGCCTCTTCATATTTCATGCCGCGGCGACGAACAATTTTCGCGAGAAAGACCCGCGGAGAGACAGAGAGGGAAGAGGAGAGGGAGGAAGGCACGGATGGGGAAGAAAAAAGCGGGCGGAGCGAGAAAAGAAAGCGTTTATCTCGAGGAATATCAGACATTTATTTAGGGTAATTCGATAAGTGCTAGTCTCGGCGTGCTTTTTAAAGTTTTACCACTGATTCTGGCGATTTGGATTTGAAAGTGGATTTTTCGCGAGATGCGATTATGGATGGGCGATTGAATTTGGTTTTGCGCCTCGGTAATACGACTTCTACTTTTTATATCGGATTTCTTTTCAATGAAAGAGCTCTGTAACGGTAATACTTTTCGAATTTCAAATCATGATGACTATTTCTTAAATGAGATTTTATTGACGTAAAATGATTTTAAATGGTATTACGATATTTTTATTTTTGGATTTTAATTGTTCTCTCAACACAAATAAGTTTCATTCGACTTTAACGCCTTTTGTAGAATAATTAATTAAATCGTTTAACTGTATTCAAAGTATTTGTAATATTGTTTACTGAGTTCGTAATATTCTTGAAATTATTTAAATTATCTATACTAATTAGATGAGTTTTTTTCGTTACGAAAGAAAAATTCTTTTAACTCTTTCAGGCATGAACAGTCGATCGTGATTCACTTTATGTAATTAAACATTTCGAAGACTACTATGACTTTCTTTTATGCATCCTAATTCTATTTTCAATAATGGATATCGGAAACGGTAATTATAATTTTTTTTCTTTAAGCTTTCCATTGAAAAAGAGAAAATTTCGGAAATTTAATATTCTTCGAGAAATTCAACGACAAAGTTCATTGAATCTCATCACAGACACCGAGAAAGTTATGATCAACAGATTTCATCAAAAAATTTCGTCTGCAGTATAATTGAGGAAGTAAAGAAATTTAATAAAATAAAATTTAATAAACAAAATTTATTTAACTCTAAAATATAAAATATAATTTGACACAGAAGCATGGCCATAAAAAGTCGAAAATTACACAAAAGTGTCACTTTCATACGGTTTCCAATCAGCCGAAAGGAATTGAAAACGCATAAACGACGTCGGGTGTTCCCGCAAACGTTCGCTGAAAGAAACACTTTCTCATCTCCGGGCAAACATCAGAGGAGGGGCATAAAAATTCCGGTAAAACGCCAAGACTCACGTCGAAAATTGTCGTGGCGAGAGCTCAAAGGCTGTGGCTCTCTGCTAACGCCGCTCTTTTCGTTCCCCTTTTTTTTACTCCACCCGTGCAGGAGCAGCGCGCGTGTACTATACTCGCGCGCGTGAGCTCACGTCCACACGAGGGTCAGAGCCGAGCCTCCGATGCGTATAACAGTGCACGAGTGCCTAGCCCAGCGGTTTTATGGGTCCGTAATGGGCCCCTTAGCTTCCACTGTATACTCGGCCGAGATGAAGGAACGAGAGTAGAGAGAGAGAGAGAGAGAGAGAGAGAGAGAGAGCGAGAGAAGGAGAAGGAAAGAGAAAGAAACATCTCGTGTATTGCACGCGCGGAGCCAATACTTACGTGAGCTACGTGTATAGGGACGTGCGGCGTATAGTAGTAATATCCGAAGGACCACTGCCGCGGCGTTACTGCTGTGCTGCTGCCATCGGATGTGCATCATCGGACGAAGGTGAGCCTCTTTCTCGGGACAGTTTCCTGGTAGAGAGCCGAGAGAAAATAAGAAATTGGCCGAAGGACAGGGGGAAAAAATATTTCATTCGACTCTCCGCGATAATTGCAGACTCCCTCTCTTTCTCTCTACTCCCTCTGTCTTTCTCTCTCTCTCTCCCGCTCTCTCTCTCTCTCTCTCTCTCTCTCGAGTGCAGCAGCATAGAGCAAAAGGACAGGATGGTGTTTCGTCTTCTTCGGTTTTCCTCCCGCGGAGGAAGAACTAATGGAAAGCCCGAAGGGAGAGAGAGAGAGAGGGGGAGGAGGAGTGCTCGCTTTCTAAGAATGCAAGTATGACTTATATTTGCGCCGAGAATGACTGACTGAACCCCTTTTTTCCTCCCTCATCTTCGGCTGCGAGAGAGAAGGAGAAAGAGTGAGAAAGCTGGGAGATGGAACTCGGGTGACGCCAGAAACATACTCGGGGATTTCTCATTATTGCTGCGGCGAAATGAGAGAAGGAACTGCTCGAACTGTGAGATTCCTTTTTTTGTTCGATGCGCTGACTGAATCCTCGTTTCGTTGTATTTGCGGTTCGGAATAAATGTTACAAGTAATAACACGCTTCTATTTTTCGAATCGCAATCGTCGCTTTTTATATATAAAACGAACTCATTATACAATATACGTATAGGTAGTACACGGAGAGAAGAAAATCAGTAAAAATTACAAAAATTTCAGTAAAAATTACCAAACTTTTTGTAATCCAGAGGCATACTGGAAAATCCAAAATTTTTACCAAACTTTTTGGCAATTTTTACAAAAAGTTTGGTAAAAAGTTTGGATTTTTCAGTATGCCTCTGGATTACAAAAAGTTTGGTAATTTTTACTGAAATTTTTGTAATTTTTACTGATTTTCTTCTCTCCGTATGAAAAAATAAATTTTTTAAAAAGAGTACAATTTGATTAGACCGTTTTGAAATAAGTTTAGATAAGTTTAAGAATGAATATTTTCAGTAAAATTTGATATCCGTATTAGCGATCTATTGTAACAGTTAAAATTTCATTAATGAATTCTTAAAAATTCATTTTTACTAATTTAATTGCTTTCCAGACAAATTTAATGACGGTTCCGTTGGAAACTTAGATTTTATTAAAGTAAAACTTTTTTTTACGAGCTAGACGGCGTCACGATAATTAACTACAAAAATATATTTTAATAAAATTTTAAACAATTTTTCTATTGTAGAAGAAACATTTTAGCCTTTAAATACAATGGTAATTGACACAAACGACTTAAACTGTGCTACAAACCTCGGCCACTTCGTTTTTAAGAATGATGGTAATGCAAGTCCACACTCTTTTTGTCCGAACAGTCCAACGCGTTGCATAATAAAAAATAACGCGTAAATTGCATAAAAACCTCGAGCGCACTTTAATTAACTGCGATTTTCTCGCCGTCAGCCAGACTTTTAGCCAATAACATAATGAGGCCTCGTATTTTTCGATAATCACTTTCTGACACTTTTTTACAGCAGCGCAGCCCCTCGAAATTTTCTTGAGTCGCTTCCAACACGGAAATGTACCCCTCGAATGCAAAGTGAATACGCACACGTATCTATACATATGTATGTAGACATGCGTTGCACAAGTGCTACGCGGTTACCTGCTGCTGCTGCTGCTGCT
>JAPYZO010012233.1:0-12024 GCA_030522905.1 Torymus flavipes
TTTCAACCCAGGAAACCCTGATTACTTTGAACGCGGGATAGGAAAACGAGAAACGACCGACACGGTACTGCAGGCGAGACATCAGCGCAGACGACGAAAGTGAAACGGGGAGGAAAAAAAAGCGCGGACGGGTGGACGGATGAGAGGGCGAACATCGGCAAAGCAAAGAGCGAGCGAGGAGAGTATGCGGCGGCAAGCTAGTAGCGCAGGCCGACGTTGATGGGGAGGGAGAAAAAACGAGAGTAGCAGCGGCCGCGCAGCTCTCGCGTAGCTCAAAGCTAAGTATCCTCTCCTCGCTTCCCTCTCACTTTCAGCGAAATTAATCATCTGAGGCGCGAATATCTCCCTCGCTCATACACACATACCTTCGCGAAAGTCAAACAGCGCGAAGAATTAAAAGAGTAAACCATGTATACCTACGCGTGATATGGAAAAACGTGTAACGCTTCGGGATAATACACGTTTTATATCGTCGAATGCTGATATAGCGCTTGCGGAATGTGTATATAAACTACTCGGAGTCGCGGCGATATTTCAGACTCGAAATAGAAGACAAGTGGGCGAAAACACGAAAGCTACCGCGCTCTTTCGTCTCGCGTAACTCGATCCATTCCGTACGTGCACGTGCAGCGAAGAGAGAAGGAGCCAGAGACCGGGAAGTCGAATGGAAACTAGCCGCGGGAAAGGGTGATTAACTAGAGTCTGACATGCGCCTGCATTGTTCGACTTCAAAACATTCTGTAAATTATGCATCATTGTGCGCGACGGTTTATGTACACTTTCGTCGATGCTTTACGGGGCGGTTCGATTTGCGCGTCACTATCAAAGTTCGAAGAGGAGAGAGAGAGAGAGAGGAAGCGTGGAATGGCATGTGCGCGGATGCAGAGCCAAAAAGCGGATAGCACTAAAATAAACGAGAAATGCTTTATCTATATTATCTTGAGAGTTTCCGAACTATTCCCGCGGCAAAAGTAGTGAACTTATTAATTTTAACTTTAGCGCGACTCCAGCTCATGTGGTAAAAGTTACAGAAAGTACGACTGAAAAATTGAACTACTTTTTATCAGATTCTCTCCTCCTCTTCCTACCGTCGGACCAGCTCCGCAAACATATTTGGCATCTCTCGAACGTGTTCTATATTTCAAGTTTAGAGCTGCGAAAATTCAGCATAAGAAAATTGCTGTTTTTCAAGGATATTTTTATATCTTATCAGATTATTTTCAGAACTCGGAATTTTTCACTGCTATACGTTTTCGTACGTATTGATTATACTTAATAATCAATAAATGCCGTATAAACAGCAATGTACTTATATCTGTTACTCATAGTTTCGAAATCTTAACATCAAGAAGTCAGCAGCAAACTCAGACGCCTACCGATTACCCTATTCACCATCAATATACAGACACGAGACAAGCTTATGTTAGCTATGTATAGTGATCAAAATTCGCGACGCACATATAGTATATAAGCACCCGAGCAAATTGAATGCCTCGTATTTTAGGGAGGTGAAAGGGTTATATAGAAATGCGCTCACGAAAGCTTGCGCGATCTCGAGGATATAAAGGGGGGAGATCCCGCAATCCGGAATATACATATTTATGCCCGGTGCTTCGTGTCGATAATTCAACGATCATGCAATGTCGTTGAGTGTATGTGAGTGAGAGTCTGTGCTTAAAGGGAGAGTGGGAGTAAGTAGAAGCTTATGGTAGAGTTCTTTCTGTCATAAATCTTTCTTCGGATAGAAAAAATGCTAACGAATATCGGTATGGTTTAATTCCAGCCATTACTACTAGTCATCCAAAGATCACTGATACATTCTATACTAAATTATAGAGTAACACCGATTGTAAAGAAACACACATGCGCACAGTCTAATAAAACGTTATAGCTAGACAGCACCCCGACTTCCCTCCATTTAATCTATACGCACCTTCGCAATCTTGCGCGGCGCGCCCTCTTTCACTCGCGCGCGGGCGCGAAAGCGATGTAACGGAAGTAAGTGCACGACGCGAGCGGCGGCTCGCGGAAGCCGATAGGGGATTTAGGGCATAAAAGGGGGCTCTTCCGCCCGGTTAATGTTCCCGAAGTAACGAGATTTTTATACGATCTCGGCAGGAAGAAATTCGAGAATCTCGCCCCCTCCGCCACTCTGACCGGTAAGCGCGAGCGCGAGATAAAATTTAGCTACTATCCGAATCGGTGAGATTGTTTCGTGTTCGTCTCTTTTTTTCAAGGCTCTGCAGCGCTTTATTTAGTCCGCACGGAATATAGCGATGCAGAGGCGGTTAATGCGCGCGCGTTAAGTTTTAAAGGGTTCGATGGGACGAGGGGGTGATTGTTATTGCATCGAGGATCCTTTGGAATCAGGGTTTAGATGGGCATTGCTTCCTTTGACGTTTGCCTCGCAAGATGTCGAAACGAATGCGTGGATTCGAGTGATTGTACGTATATTTTTATGTATATTTTTGTATTGGAGAATTATTTATACTGAATAAACATGAAAATTCGGTCTCGTATCAGTTGCGTCGATTGCTCTATAGACGAGTTCAATTCTCATTTTGATTTTCTATGAAAATTTCACGAACAATAGAATCGAGAAGATTATAATGGAACAATTGAGCCGTGCTATAGAGCAAGATTATTCCGAACTTTTCCAATATATACAAAAGTATGGATGAAATGCTTTATTTATACAAGAGTATACATATACAACCTCGTGCGCACATGACAATGCATACAAAATTTCGACATATTCTAAAAAATGTATTTTCCCCGTTACAACACCTAAATTTACAGAACATTCGACATCTCGATAATTAAACCGCACACCCCATAAACAACGACGCGCACACGCGTCAGATAAAAAAGTAAGCCGCGTAAAGGTCATAACGACGGCGTAACGCTTTTCCAATAATCTTTTCCCGAGCGTGAAGCGCGAAGACTTCGCGCTCCTCTCTCTTTCTTCTTCGCCGCGTGCGCAAGAAGAAGAAGAAGAGCGAACGCACGAGGTCTATAGTAACTATTTGCCGGGGTAACCGAGAAAAGGCAATTTTTGCTTTATAACGCCCGACCGGACTATTAACACGGATCAAGAACTCGCGCGAACGCAAGCCCTTAGAGTGCCGTAACTGTTACGTGAGAAAGCGACGGCTGCCGCTGTTGCTGCTGGCCCGGTTCTCAGGTCATGGGTCAGCTATGCCCTCTCTCTTTCTCTCGATGTCTGTACACCACCCAGAGAGGTAGAGTGAGAGAGAATTAAAGAGAGGGAGAGAGAGCGAGGGACTGGTTTGCGGGGTCTGGTTTCTGGAGCGAGATTCCCTTTGGCGCGATCGCGAGCGATCCGTTATGTGTGTGTGTGTGAGGCCGATTTCTGCGGGCGATCTCTTTTCTGGTACTCGAGCTCTCTGTGCGCGTCAGCCCTGGCCGGATGTACGGTATATATATAAGGTATGCGCTGAGGGGGGAAGCTTTTGTTGCTCGGCGATGTTTGAATATGGAATTTCGAGCTTTATTGGTCGTTTTGTGGCTTTTTGGAACGATATAAATGATTTACTCGGTATGTGAACCAAAGTAAGATAAGGTTTTATTGTCTAGTTTTTAAAATTAAAGTGTTATCGTTTTTAAGTACTCATCGCCGTGGTTTTTCAGACGTATGTTATTGTCATGAGTTACGGCGAAGAAGAAAATATGACAGTCGATATCATTGTCACGGCCGAGTAATTATAATTTCAAATATAAATTAAGCCTTTAATTATAGTAGTTTAGTTCGACGTGTACAGGCGGCTCGCGATCTAGCAACTCTGAGAACATTATACGCCAAAGGTATGCGGTCTTTTTGCAACCATCGAGTGTAGAGCAATTTCGAGTGACGTTCACATTACAAGTATAAATTATTACCGAAAAATCAAGTGGATAACGAGCATTGAATTCCTGCCGGTGACTTTTTAATTAAGTTCACCATTACATTCCTCTCATAACAAAAGAGCCAGTATATCATTCAGGAGATGATGATTGAACAATAGTTTTTTGTCGTTAAATATTTTACGATATATAATTATATTACATTTAATATTATTATTTTTTATCATACAATCCATTTTGCTTTTAATTCTCCTAGATAATAAAATAAATACCGCAGCACCATAAATTTATTTCTTAACTTTTGGTATTATATTACTCTTTCAATTCAGCGCTATGCGTTCACGCAGCGACGTCTCCCAGCTATATTTTCTTTAAGCGATTTTCATTTCTCCCGTCTCTTTCATTTCCTTACTTTCCAATTATCCGAATTATCCTCTTATTTCTATATCTCTTTCTCGGCTTTTACAATTCTGCATCGTTGATCTTCACGAACCTTTTTGTCTGCTCTAGTTATCCTCCCACATCTTATCTTCGGCCATTGTTCTTTTTTCCCCCAGCTATTGATTTCTACATCTTTCTAAAAGGTTTCTTTTCCAATTTTTCTTTCCATTACTTATATTGTGCGAGCACTTTGAGAGTAAAGTAAAAATGAAGGGACTTCAACTGTGAGCCCGGTTAAAGACCGATCGATATTCTGGCTTCCAAAAGCTGCAAACGAATTTCATCAATGTAATCCAGAAGATAAAATGAAAAAAGGATAAAGAAGGAGACCAAACCAACGACTTACGAACGAAAACAAACGCGCGCGTGCACGGCTCTTTCTTAATGAACGCCACGGAATTACAAATTCCACAAGCCCGTTTAAAACGAACCTAATGACTCGACTGACACTTGTAATTTCAAATGAGATGCGAGTAAAGATTGGCGAGCAGCGGCAACACGCGCTCCGGAAATTTACGGAATCGCGCGTTGATAATTGCGCCGCGGCGCAGCGCAGAATGAGACGGAAAAAGAGCGGGGAATCACGAAGACGAAGAGCGAAAGGTAGAGAGAGAGAGAGAAAAAAGTACAAAGAGGGAGACAGAGACAGCGGCCGAGAGATAAAATTGCGAAAAGCAGCAGCAGCAGCGCCCGGGCATAATAATAACTGTAATTGTTGCGAAAACGTGAGACGAATATCCAGCGGAATGCGGAGCAGGTGAAGGCGGAGGCGGTAGCGGCCGCGCCGCAAAACCGCAGGGGCTTAATGCAAGGAGAGTTTATTCTTAAGTTCTTCTTCTTCTTCCTCCTCCTCCTCCTTCTTCTTCTTCCCTTCGTGCGCGCTCCATCCCGCAGGATTCGCTCATTAGCGCCTTTATTAAGATTTGATTCGTTTGTAAAGGAACGCGCGCGCTCCCGCCGTCGTACCTCGGGATTTTCTTCTCTTCTTCTTTGGGGAGGAGCGATCCTTTCGCTCGAGGCGCGCGAAGAGAACGGCAATTAATTTTTTACATTTTCTCGCAATTTGGAAAATGTGCCGGAGGCGGCCGCGCGCCGAGATGTATTTGGGCGGATGTGTAATGCTACAGTAGCGCACCCAGCAGGCGGTGTAGCAGCGAGCACGAGTATATAGCGTGCAATTGCGGATTTTCCGCGAAGTAATTTGTAAAAGTTTGCGAGACCGGAGAGAGATACGAGTAGGCGCTACTGTTTAATTAAAGGAATTATCTCGTAAATAATTACTTCATTTCCCGTGGACTCTGTGCGGGCGCGCGCGCGTTGGAAAAAAAGAATAACGTAGAGTATTAAAATAAATTTTCTAATTGGACAATCCGACAAGTAAATGGGATTGCGCGCGGCCTGCCATATACCGCACGCGCGAGTGTGGGAGAGAACACGAGCATGTGCACGTGTGTAGTCGTGTTTCATCCTGGCGATGTTCAATTTACGATAATGACAATTATAAACAACATTCCAGATCCTTGTTATAGATTCGCCGCCGACGCTCCGAATGAATCTTCTTTTATGTTTGATTTGCAATACTTTACACAACACTTGTTCGTGCGTTATTGCAAACTTTATAGTTGTTACAATAACACTGTTGCACGTTATTTCACGTTATGCGATTGCGGGCCGGTGTGTATGCGAGCGAACGCGGAAACACAAAAATAACGCGTAAATTGCACATTTATGCGTGAGGCGGATATCCGGATAAATTAAACATCCGCGCGCACATTCGGATTTCACATTCAAACAGATTAGTATCTCGTATATTTGAATATCCGAATGCTCGAATTTCCGATGCAAAATACATACGCCTCGTGAAGCTACTTGACCGAGGTAACGAGACTCCGTCTATCTATCTATCTCGTTCGCTCGCCTCCGCAGTTTAACTCGCATAAATTACGCTGTTTGTTGTTTGCCTAGCAAAACGCAAAAATAACGATACACGCGCCTCACTGACGCCGGTTGAAGAAAAACTTTATTCCTGGATGCATTAGAGGTATAGCGCACTACGCACATTCTCTTTCTCTCTCTCTCTCTCTCTCTCTCTCTCTCTCTCTCTCTCTCTCTCTCTCTCTCTCCCTCTCTCCCATCTCTAATAAGCATTTTCAGCAACTACTTCAAGTCCTTTTTTAGCACCACGCGCGTTTTACATGACTTCGTCCAGTTGTAATTGGTGCTTTTCTCTCTTTTTGTTTCTCTCGCTAGCGCTCGCTGACTTTCTTACTTTACAAGTACTGCAATAATTATAAAACTCCACTCGAGTTTCGTTAACTTATACGCGCGAGCTCGCGCACTTCACACATACATTCTCAATGCGGCAACTTCTCTCTCTCTGTGTGTGTGTGTGTGTGTGTGTGTGTGTTTTTGCGCTGGCAGTGAGAAAAGGGAAAGAGCGAGAAAGAGTCGCAATCGGATGTACGTGTCGTTAACGAGCGAATGGAGCACGCGCGCTGAGAAGAAATTGACACGTGAAATGATTTTACGAGGTGAGATTGTTAGTCCGCGCAGCGGCTGTTTGATTTTGCTCGAGCGGAAGGCATAAACATTTCTACCGAACGTAAACATAATTAAAGTATGATTTTGCACAGTACAGCTTTGCATTAATTGTTTTATCGAGAATTCGGACACCATTTGAAAAATTTTTTACAATAAATAAAGAGTTAATTATTCCAACTCTTATAATAACTTATCTATACTCTATCCTACACCAACTTATAATAAAAAGATATTAAACACTTTAAAACCTACTTAAAAAGCCTATAAAAGCTAATTCTTCTTCGCATTATTCATTAACGTTGACGCTCTCATTAGCGCCCGGTCTTTTTCAAATCCTTCACTTGCTCCTCCTTCTTCCTTTGCCCAGCCCCATAAAATTTTCACGTCCGCGCCGAAATCTCGTCAAAGTAACGAGAGCAAGAGCGCGAGACCCTGGAGCCTCTTACAAGCTAAGAAGCATCACGCTATACCTCCTCTACTACCACTACTACGCGAATGAAGTTTTCATCCGAGGGCAAAAGAATTAGCGCTGCTGCTGCTACAGCATAAAAGTCGTCCGGCGTCCTTCGTAGATATACTGCTACACACGTACGCACGCGCATGTATGTAGACACACAGACACACAGCAGCGCGTGGACGGACGCGCGATATGCGGCCGTTTATGTCGCAGCCTTTAAATTTTATGGAAGCCCATTTCGCGCCGGCTGGACAGCGGCGTTTATTGCCCGAAATACAGTGGAAGGCAATAAAGCTACAGTATCCCCGGTGGTAGATAACACGCGAGAGACGACGCTGCTGCCTGCCTGTGCGTCCTTCCCCGGGCTGCTGCTGCTGTCCAATGACGCGAGCTCTCATTGATTGTAGCGTGTGAGAGTGAGAAGGGAGAGGAAGAGAGAGGGAGAGAGATGCTGTGTCTGTTGCCCCCCGTGCCGAAAAGGCTTTAAAAGCACCGCGGTGGTATCAAGATATCCTGATGGTTGTTTCGACACTTCCTAAATCAACGACACACGCGTCCCTATGCCCCTCTCTCTCCCTCTCTGGTACACTGTGTCATCGCAACTGGTGTATATGATGTATACGAATGTTTTGCCCGTGGCTTTGTGGGTAGATGCCGCGCGCAAGGCGATCCCATTATGGGATTTTCGTGTTTCGTATATGTATAGTCGGGGCTGTAGTTTCGAAAGAGATAGTATACAGCTATCAAACTACACAGTTTTGTTTGACTGTAACATAGGTTGTTTCAAACTTGTGACTGTGAGCATGTGATTAAAGTGATCAACGACCTTTCTACAAGGTGAAGAAGGTTATGTCTTTTAAACTATTTTAGAGAATAATTATTGTTTTTCTTTTTTTTCTATAAATTCATAGCATATTCACGATGCACTTGAAACATTTTTTTCTTCTCGAGTGCTGGCCGTTAATTTGGTTTTATTTTTATATTTTAACGACTTACTCTTTACGTGCGTGAATCTTTCATAAGTTGCAACTATATGAAAACTGGATGCTTACCTAGAACAGACAAATAACAAAATTATAAGTATAATTCCAAACAAGATCGCGAATAATTCGTTACAAACATTAACTTAAACTAGAAGTATTTAATTTCAATATCTAAACCCAAATCAATCACACACAACCGATACAACCTCCATCCAACTTCTGATACCAACGACCAAGCTCTTTCCCACCGTTTAAAGAAAAAGCAACGGCACACATCAACGACACGCGCGACACTTACAAAGCAGCCAGTCAAAGCTCCCCCCTCAAAAAGTCCACGCTTATGCTGTGCTCGCGTGCGTGCGTAAGAACCGACAACCTCAGCAGCAACAGCGTCGTCAGCCTCTCTCAATCTCTCGCGCACGAGTGTGTATAAGAACGGCCTGTAAATCGCGAAACGCTCCACAATCAAGCATTCGCTTCTTCCCCCCTCCACGCGTTTCCCTCCATTTCCTTCGCGTTTCTCGATTCAATCGCGCGCGTTTTTCCCGATCTCTCGCTTGCGCACATCCTCCTCCCCTCTTTATACACGTACATACACACATATATACGTGCGCTCGGGAGAGAATCTAGCGTGACAGGAGCCAAGTGTCGTGGCGCACGTGGAAGACAAAGTAGCGCCACGTCGAAGAGCAAGGCGCGCGCGTACACGTCGCCACAAAGTAGTAGTAGAAGAAGAAGAAGAAGCAGGAGAAGAAGAAGGAGGCAGAGGAGGCGGAGGAGAGGCGAGATTCCAGTCACGGAGAGTCTCCCACAATGCATCGAGGTCGCTCTCCTGCCGGATGCAGCGCAGCGCTCGTTCCGCGTTTGTTCCCTCCTGCGCACGTGTGTGTGCGCATCGTGTGCATCTATACGTGTAGGTGTGTGCGCAAGAGAGCGCGCGCGAATGGCAGAGGTATAGAGCGGCCGATCGCGCGCGGCTACAGTCGTCTTCCTGATTTATACACTGCCACCGACAGCCGCGCGCCAGCCCGCCGAAGAGTGCCTCCATTGTTTAATCGAGTATCGGACGAGCGCGTTCGTTGTCTTCGTGCACTTCTGTGCGTGTGTCTGTGTGTGATGTATATATGTACATATACGCCAGATATCGCTTTATCTCTTTCGCTATCTCGCTCGCTCGCTTGCCATCAATTTTATGGTTTGTTCGCGGAGATGCAGAAGAAGAGCGTGGCGATGTCGGTGATTAATAAAATTCCTTGGGCAACCCGACGGGAAAAATGTTTGTGTGTGGAGCTGATGAATAAACAATGCGATGATATACTTGATTGCGCGCGGTATCGTGACTGGTACTACTTAATTATTATAGATAAAATTCATAAATGCAATGAGAAAATATATTCTTTTTTAAAGTGAGGGAAACAATGGGCTGCCGTAATATCTGCGAAAATAAATTTTAATAATACTCTAGTTTATTCATTCATTAGCTGAGTTTCACAAGGATCAACTGATATATCGTGAAATTGCACGCTCTTAAGACAATACTATAATAATTTAAACCGTTATATTTTTATAATTGTTGCATAACCGCATGCCAACGGAATATTATCTGATTAATACAATCTTCAATTTAACAAAAGAATAGTTAATTGCTTATATAGATTTAGAATGCAAAAGTTAACTCTATACTGCCAGTTTCTCAAATATAAAAAGAAAATCTAAAACAAACACATTGACTTTCATCAATATTTAAATATAATCGAATTTCGATCTTGATGAACCGCAATCACCATATCAATTCCTATCATCATTCCTTCTGCTTTTTCGTACAAATAACTTAACCGTTCACAACGAACCACTCCAATCGTATCCCCATCCTTACCAACTCCACTTCATTCGACGACACCGATGCATTGGAGAGATATCCACTCGCTCAGGGCGCTATACACGTGGCATCGAACGCAATCGCTATACGTATATATATATATAGTCACAGGAGCTTTGTACTCCACGAAAAACCCACCGGATCGTTCGATTTCGCCTCGTGACGAGAAGAGAGCACGCGGAAGCGCCACCTTTCTCTATCCTCTTCTCGTGAAACGGTAAAAGTCATTCCCCTCTCCCTTGCTCGCGCTCCCGCCTTTTTCCTTCTCCGCTCGTCCGTGTGCTTTTTATCGCTCGAGAAGGGGAGAAAGAGAGAGAGAGAGAAGCGAATGTAAGACTCGCTCTTCTCGCCTCGTTTTTGCGCTCGGTATTTTCGGAATGCCGAGCGAACAGGTACTTCGCGCGTCCGCTCGCCGCACTCGCTTTCGCTCTTGTTCGAGGTCTTTCTTATTGACGTGTATATATAGACTATGGAAAAGCGGTGGTTGCCCTTTGTGACGTTTTACTAATTTCTGTTTGTAGAAGTGGTACAGACGTGTATCGATTGTTTGTGTCGAATGTTCATTCCTTCAGTCGAGTTAAATTTTGAATTGGTAAGGGTAAAACATGGCAGTCCAAATATCGGAAATCATTTGAGAATATCTGTTTATTGTACTTCAGTGGTATTTAAAATAGTTTGTGACAAAATTGACTGCAGTTTTTCGATAAAAAATTCATTAGCAGTCGTACTAGACAATAAAGTCCAATCTACCCTCCTCCCAACACAACTAAACAAACTCCTAAACAAATAGCCGACCCATCCAAACTTTAAAAAAATACAAAGTCCGAAGCTCCTCCTACTCCTCGTCGCAAGTTCCTCTCCTACCTCTCGAATCGAGGCATTAATTCGAATCAGCCGGAAACTAACGGAAAACCGATAGGTTTTATCTCCGCGCAGCAAGGAACTTCGCAAATGGAAAAGTGTATCCGTCGATAAAAAAGGACACTAACGTGCAACTCCCTCTCTGGAAAGAAGTCGCACAGCAGCCTCGCCCGGAATTAGGATTAGCTGTGCGGACCACGCGTATATATACTACTCGCTCTCTAGCGGAACTTGGTCCGGCCACGATAAATCTGCGGCAGAGCTCCCTAACAACGCGGCGACAAGAAGAATGGGGGAGAGAGAGAGAGAGAGAGAAGCGCCATGGCGCGGTTCTATAGACCTGTTGCGGTGAAAGCGAGACGAGTTCCAAGGATGCGAGAGAGAGAACGCGCATAGGTGTGTATATGTGTGCAAGTGAAGAGGAGGGAGCTGTCGCGCAAAAGCGCCGGAGTCGAGGATCGCCCAGAATGTACTTACAACTTCCCATGCCGACTTGTGTACGTCGTCTCGTAGGAGCGGCGGTGGCGGCAACGTCCGCCCTCGACTTAGTTACGCGTGGAAGCGAGTGTATACGCCTGGCGCGATTGTGGTCGTAGGTAGTTCTTGAGCGAAGGATGGTACAGGACGTAAGAGACACTGGTCAATGAATTTGTTGAGTACTTTTCGGGACTTTGGAGACACTGGTCAATGAATTTGTTGAGTACTTTTCGGGACTTTGAAGCACGATAATTTTTCGGTCTTTTCGTTGCTTTCATGGATCATTGTGTAATTTAAACTATCCATTAATTATATTTTAATAAACTTTGTTTTTTTTTATCAAACAGTGTACAATATAACTGATTTTTATTACGTACCACCTAAACAACGAGACCGTCAGTGCCATCCTTTTGTTTAATTAAAATGAAAAAAAATGTCAGTGATATCTCTGAACCATACCTTATTATTATAATTAAGATTTTATTTATTCTTCTTCTTTACCTCGTTCTTTCATTGTACTT
>JAPYZO010012238.1:0-15808 GCA_030522905.1 Torymus flavipes
CTCGCTCGCTCTCTCATCTCCTTTTTCGAATCCGATACACTTTATATTGCTGAGGAAACGAAGAGACTGTGGATGGTCAAATGCAGATGGGAAGCTGACGCCTGCGGTTTTTCGGAGCGCGGTGCGTCTGCCGTTCGTTCCGATTTCCATCAGCGCTTTCGACTTCGAGCCTCCAATGACAAAGTGGTAATAGTAGAAAGTTTTGGAAGAATAGATTAGTTTTGTTCTTCGATTTTGAAGTCAAATTCTTTTGAGTTCTTTTATGATTCTTCAATTTTTACTTTATACTCTTATTACTGTCAGTATACAAGAATTGTAATTTTGAAAATATGAAAAGTATTGATAAAAATAATATTCTTAGATTCTTGTACTTTAAAAAATTAAACACATTTATTTTCTTATCAGTGTTTATATCAAATGGTCTTAACGCTGTTAATAAAGTATTGGTTTACTGAAAAATAATCTATATTAAATATTTTTCAATTAAAAAAAAATACTTCGGAAGATATTAGGATTTGTGTAGTCCTTTTACATACTTTTACAGTATTTTATGCGATAGAGAGAAATCTGTTATTAATATAGTACACCATGCGGTGAATATACGATTACGATTATAGACGTTATTTTATACTAACACTGATCTCCCCCAAGATACATATATTCTCTATACGGATTATTTCTTGGTTTATTTTTGGGATTCTTTTCAAGAGAATATAACTATACATAGATACCTATTTTAAACATTTAAAAAACGTACCTTTTAAAAAGAAGATTTTAACTGAGAATTCGGCTCAGAATTGTTTTGCATCACCCAGTTAAAAAGTTTTGCCAAAGTTTTGCATCACCCACTTAAAAATCTTACAAAAACAATATCTCTTTTAATTAACAGACAGTTATATTATCAATGACCAGTTTAAAATACAATTTAATGCTTCAAAATTAATTGCATTTAAGTTCCACTTTAAACAAATTCCACTTAGCCCTTTTCATTAATTTTATTCTCGATGGACCCGCCTTCCTCTATTTTCTGCAATTTCCATCCTCCATTGTTTTTCTATCTCTCTCTCACCGTCTTTTGTTCGGAAAACCATGCATTCGAAAAATTGCCATGGGATTCGATTTACCCAGGTCAGGTTTCCCACAAGGAATCCTCCGAGAAAGAAATACGCTTGCACAATCATGAATTGGATTCGAGAATTTTGTGCAAACACCACGCGCGCGCGCGAACACATACCTGTCCTCAAGATGAATTCTATTCTCTTTTCCTTGATTTTTAAATGTGGAGAAAATTTTCCTACGATTAAACCCTATGTAGCTGTAAATTGACCGCAGCTGCCTAACGAGCGATGTATTAGGAAAGAGAGGAGTTGAACGTCCAAAGGCATAATAATGATCTCAAAGCCAGGGTTGCCGATTCCTGCGATTTATACATTTTTATGCATTTTCGAGATTCAGCTTCAAACTCTAACAACTTTTGAAGGAATCAACTTTTTTTTATACCCTGCTCGTCCAACATGGCAAGAGTAAAAAATGTGACACCGTACTTGAATCTTAATTGTCAACATTTAATCCAAATTAGAAGTAGATTTTAAGTAATTCATTCGAAAGTATTATTATTCAATGCAAATTACAGTTAGTGGGCAATGTATTTTTCTCACGATATTATTGTATTTTTTTTACATGTCAAAAACTCTTCATGCATGGGAGACCCGGGCTAGTTGGCCAACTTTTTACATTTAATTTTTTCTACAAAAAACTATAATATAAAAATAATATCAAAATAATATAAAAACTTAATGAACGAAACTTTTTCAATATTTCGAAGTATTCCAACTAGAAAAATTTTTTTTTTTCAAACTTGTCTGATGACCTCAAAAGAAGCTAGAATCAATTTTTTAACCTCACGATTTTTGGCCAATCTGTCTCATAAGCGGGGTAGATCTTCTGGATCAAGGAAACTCAGCGAGTTCATTTCCATTCTGAACTCAATATGCTGAAACATTCTCAACTCCCAGAGGATTCCTCATCAGGAATCATCATGGTAGGAGGCCGGTTAAGCAAGCTCAACTGGAATATTACTCAACATCCAGGAATACTACTACCACGTACAACATATCTCACTAACTATCTGACATTTTAGTGACACTGCACAGAGCCGCTCAATTCACTTTGCACATTTGAGGCGGGGAATTTGAATCATCAGGAGCAGAGCACTGGCCAAGTCATTGATTCTAGACTCTGTGATGTGTGCAAGGATTGGACTCATCGGGCTGAGTAACTCATGGGGAAAACTATCCAAGACACTGGACCCGCCCCATCACCACCCTTCACTCATACTGGGATCGATCAAACTGAACCATTCGACATCAACTCATAGAGTGGGCGTGAATTCAAAACCTACAAATGCTGGATATGTATTGTGTGTTTATAGCATCAGCGGTTCCTTTACACTTGATCAGTGAATAATCATCGAATGGCTTCATTGCGACATGCAGACTGTTCAATTCATTTATTCATACTGTGGAACAATTTCATTGGAGCAGACAAGGATTTCAAGACATTCTTCTAAGAATCTCAACGTGAAAACTTAACCTGGCACAACTCTTGTCCATGATGGTACTCAAAGGAAAACTCAACCCACCTGCCACACCTCATATGAGAGATAAATTAGGACCAGTGGTGAAATCAATAAAATTTCATCTCCTATAGACCTTTTGGGAGATCTTCTTCAAGTCAAGGCTTCATTTCTCTTGCTGATTCAATTGAAGATTTTCCGCTAGAACCACTCAATGAAAATCCAGAGACACCAAACTACTCACATAGACATACGTCCTCATTAGCAAGGTACTTAACTCATCGCCTCAAGGTAGTTTCGCAATTACAATGCACTGCCTGGAAATGGAAGGTGGCTCCAGAATGCTTCTTTGGGCGTGCGCTGAGATAGCACCTTCTTTAAGCGCGCGATGAGCTAACTCCTTCTTTGAGCGCGCGCCGAGATAGTACCTTCTTCAAGCTCGTGCTGAATTAGCTCCTTATTCGAGTAACTGCCGAGTTAACACCTTCTTGAAGAAGGCTTCTTCCGCCGTCGATATACTATATAAAAAATTTTTTAAATATAGTAATAGTAATAGTAACAGTCATTTATTGCAAATATAATGAATCTGCAAATGGTATATCAAAACATTAGTGCATAAATAATCGTGCATTTAATACAAAATATGACTAGTATAAAAATATGATTTAAATATAGTAGTACATTACGATACGCGTGACCGAAATAGCACTTTTTTGCACGGCGCGAAGTTAGGGCCCGAGCGTAGTGAGGCCTAATCACGTCGTGCAGAGTGTCTCCTTAGGTCACAAGTATCCTATACTATCCGTAACGTAAGTCAGTGCAAAGTAAGTCAAAAACCAGAAATTAGTTATATCACAGATAAAGACTAGACCTTTAATTGACTAGAATACACATATTATATACTTAGTGATTAACGGCATATTTTATAAGTATCTTTGTCATAATCTTATTTGCATACATTACTATAAAATTAGGTCGTAGTAAAAAAATACTATATTGTATAGTACTTATATGGGTACAGCTAACATATTTTTCCTCAGTGTGGAAAACCTTCGAGTCACGAATCACTAACTATATGCTGATCATTTCTCTCCTCCTTGCAGCCCCCCATTTCCCCTTGACAATTAATTTCATAAAAACGTGACTATCACTGCATACAGAGCAATTTCTCACCTGCACACGCGTTGTTTCTTCCACGCAGCATGCCCGTATTCTGAACGAGTGAAACGATTATATACCGTCGGAACTTGTTTCTCCACGATGGAGAGCCAACGACGTACAGCGGCTATTGACTCTCCCCTCCCCCTTCCCCCCTCTTTCTCTCTCCTTCGCCCGCTGCTGCGATATTGATATAAACAGGGGGCAGGGCCCAGACGAACGCGTGCTTTGTAATCAGGCTCCTATTACCGTTTGAGGTGGTCAATCTCTTTTCCTTAGGTCTGTACTCTCTTTTCTCGCTCGATCGGCTCTTGGGCCTTCGTCTTTTCTTTCCCGTACTTATGCATGCAAGTAAATACGCGCAAGGTTCAACACAAGTAAGGGTTTTATCTCCTGTGAGTCTGTGATATGTACAAGTGGCATTTAATCGTTGTTTTTGCGAGTCTTTTTTTCGTCTACGCAAGAATAGTACATTACGCAACTAGTGCGCAAAATAGGTCAATCCCGCGCTAGTCAAGTTTGTCGAGTGAGATGAGTGCGGGTGACCTATTGCGCACGTGTTGCATATACTATTTTTTCTAACGAGCTGCACAGAGTTCGATTTTTCAAATCTGACTGATGTGACACTGACACTAGTGCGGGAATGTGCTATTTTGCACACTCATTTGGGTTCGCAAAATCAAATTTTGCACACTCCGTTAGGAAAAAGAAGTTCCAGTTTTCCTGTAGATTTCTCGAATGACAAACGATAATCAAAACTTCAATTTCAATCAAATTATATCAACAATGTTAAAGTCTTGAAATGTTTTTATTTACATTAAAAAAGGAGAGGCCCGAGGCCAGCGAAAGCTTGTAAAGTGTCTATATCAACACATAATCGACTAACAATTTTGAATCTTGTGGAAGATGACAAAATACAAAATAATTTTGATGAGCTATAATTTGCATCTTGACAAGTATGGCGTTAAAATGCTTAACTTAATCGTTTATCTTATTTAGCTATGCGTGTAAAACTATATATTCATTGAGTCTTGTTTAACTTTTTAGGTTCTAATAACATCCTAATTTAGTAAGAATAATATAAAACAGTCATAAGTAAAGGTATATTTTTAAAAATGATAAATTGTTCCATTTTATTTAGCCCTAAAGAATAATGAATGATATTGACACATAATAAATCAACAAATTGACTCTATAAATATACCCATATACAGGGTGCACGAGGATAGATCTGCGAGAACTCTACGAAACAAGACAAATAAAATTAAAAGTGAGAATGTTATATGTAGTACAAGTGGGAAAGATACAGTGCTAGGCATAACGAGCAGCATGGAAAATGGATTTTCCACAGAGAAATGAGGAGTGAAAAGCCGATCGACTCACGCATATACCTCTCTGCCCCGTCCTCCCAGGCAAAGCTAGTTATGGTTGCCGATGAAGCCGATGAATGAAGTTATCCAACAATAATGGCTCCATTAGTCCGGCACCGCTTGCGGGCATCTCGAGCGAAAAGAAGTCTGAGGCTCAGGCGCGCGCCGTCGCCTCGTTTTCGCGCAACCGTATACTTACCGGAGCGATTGTTTATGTTGCGACCCCGCGTGGCGTCGTTGTAGGGTAATGGCGAGCACGTTACGGGTAAAATGTACACTTAAGTCCTCGCTTCTCTCCAACCCTTCTTTCCTCTCCANTCTCTCTCTCTCTCTCTCTCTCTCTCTCTCTCTCTCTCTCTCTCTCTCTCTCTCTCTCTTTGTCCCCTCTTCGATCGCGTCGTCTCATTATTTCCTCTCGCTGCATCCATTATCGTAATTTTTCAGATTCCTACCGCTCGAGCTTCGAAATTGAGCGAATCGACGCTTAATGGCTTTGCTTTCGTGCTCGACGATGCGTCGGCTCGTCTTCTTATTATTTTGCGCGGGCCAAGTGTTTGGCGCGGTAATAGAATGATGCACCAGTGAGAGGCCGAAATTTCATTTCGCACACACCGATAATAAGGAAACGATTACTCGTATGGGCATGCATTTTGGATATTGAGCGCATTTCGTGTCGTTAGCGGGGAGGGCTGGTGCAAATGGTTTGGTAGTTTTCGATTCGCGCGCTCCTTTATTTTCAGCAAATTGCCATCGCTCTTCTCGGACGAACACGCCAATGAAAAATGCTTTTTATTTTATCGGCTCAACTATGAATTGTAGCTCAGCCTACGGACCATATAAATGACTTGTGTACACTTTTTATGGGTCTATTGGATAAATCAATTCTAAACTAATAATCGTTTCAGGAAATGTCGATCTCTCTTAAATAATAGATACTTACATAGTCTCTTTATTAGCTGCAGTTACGTGAATCACAGTCTTCTTCAGTTACTTCATTTATCTATATTTATTGCATGTCAGTCTGCTTTCGTGAAAGACACAAGCACACTTATGACTTTAGTACGTACATTCATTAGAATGTGCCTATTATCGTTGTAATGATTTGAAGGTCGAAGAAGCTGCAAAAGCGCTGAATTATTTATCATTTTCAAATGATTGAAGGGTGCTAAAATTATTTACGTGTTATAAACCCCGATGAAGTATATTAAAGAGGATATAGATGAGAGAACTGAAGCCCGATAGATCTCACAGTTTTCAGACGCGTACTCACGCGCAGACTGACGAATCCCTCGCACGACTAGTAGCTCCAAGTCAGTCCGTTGCGTTCTGGACCATCTGCTCGGCCTCTGATTATTCTTATTTCTGGCGATCACAGAAAGCGGGATTTCAATGGTTATTCATTAGCCGTCGGAATCGCGTCGGCTACTTCAAAGGCACAAACCTTATCCGTTCTCCTCCAATTCCCGTCTCTTTTGCGCGCGATAAGTCGCTGACTTCTCTTTGTCGCGCGACCGCTTATTGAGATGTGTGGGCGCTTTTACGAGCGGCCAAGTTTCTTGGTGTGCGGGAGACGCGCGAGGGAGAGAGACTATCGAACCGCGTTTCTTGCGCTGCGATGTCCCACTTTCCGCTAATGGGGATTTTTCTATTCCAGACCGGAGAAGATAGAGGCCGTTCATTGAATCTTTCAGAGTATATATAGAATCCTATTGTAGAAACTTCATTTTATACGATTAATTGAACTAATCTATAGTCTATTTTGAATTTTCTTTCTAAGTGGACGGACTGAATGCTGTAGACCTTAAACATGTCATGTACTTAAGTAATAGGACAACGAAAATTTGTAATGAAAATAACTGATTGCACTTTTTTTATACAAATGAAAATACAATTGCTCCTTGATTTATTGAGCGCTTCTAATAAAGACTAATCCTTATACTTTAAATAATTTATGAAAATTAACTATAATATTTCATGTTATTAGCCAACTATAAATGCATACTGCGTATAATATCATGCACTTTTTATATAGCACATTTTCGATTTTATTTACGCAACTATTTTACTAACCACGTTATAAAAAACAGCGTTTGACGTCTCTGTACCAGCTGCTGCATACGTTATACAGACCCGGCCGTTTAACATATGAGAAAAGTTGGATAAGACTAGTTCCCAAATCATTTAACAATTTTGAATCCGCAACGAATCGGTCGGCACACACGCGCACGCGATTACCCGCAGCGTGGGAATCATGCGTTAGTGAATGAGAGGTCGCGCGCCCCCGCGCGATACGTTCTAATTCTAATAACCCGTGAAAATTGTTTTTCCACCGCCTGTCAATTAGCTACGGATCGAGCGCCGGTGGCTTTTTTACCCCGTAAGTAGAAGCTGTGGTGCTTTGTTTGCTTAGGACTTAACGGTCCTCGGCGTACAAGATCTTTTATCGCGATCGAAGCGATGGATAAGTTGCGATTAAACAAACTATTGATTTAAAAAAAAAGATTAGCAGTTTTTTTTTCATCTTATTCAATATACAACTAGACCAAATGGCATTATATTATTTTGCTTGAGTAAATTATAATTACGTTTATCAATGTACCAATATACATAGATTATATAAAGAGCATTAATATTATAATTCTATAGTAAAATGATCTGGAAAATTTATCTGTTTCATACTTAATGAAAATACGTAATTTTCTATCAAACAAATAAATACTTTCTTTGAGGCACGAACACGCCACAGCACCGCACACATAATCCCCTGACGCAGCAAGCCCCATCATTAGCTCAGATTGCGTATCACAGCATATCAGATACGGTGTTCACTTGTATGCCCTGTGCATTCACACGTAGGCACACGAGCCACCGATAAAGATAGGCGCGAAGTTGAACCGAGGGCTCGGCCTCGTCTTTTAAGGTCGCGGCGTGAAAGAGGGCAACAAATCCTGCCAGTGGGTTTATCGAGCGCCGTGGCGGTAATCCTATGGGTGCTCGCCGTAAAATCCCATAATCGATATAGTTGCCACGGGGCGCCGCGTGCCGGCGTACCCTCTATTAGGGGCGGCTGACAAAAGGGGGATGACGGCATCACGCCATATCCAGGGGCTATGAAGTGCCTATACGAGAGCTCCTGCGCTGCGGACGGAGTCATGCGAACGCCTCGGCACGTGGATGCCACCAATGCCAAACAAACAATCGGATGAAGAATTGCTGTGAAATAAGATAAGATAAGTCACTTGAATTCTAGTTTCATTCATTTTTTTTTATCAAAACCCGCGCCCCTTACCTACACACTACTATGCATACTTACAGTATTTTAATGTTACCAAATGTCTATTAACTAACGTACTTCTTCTTAAATATATCAAATTTTTCTATTTTCATCAGCTTCTTTTTGTACCGAGCTATAGTACTAACAAGTCAGAGCGTAACAGAAGAAGAAAAAAAAACAAAATAAAATACCAGTGCTATCTTCAAACTTGTCTGATAAAAATAATGTAAACTATACGTAAACAAACAAAGAGAAAAGAGGATCTGGATCAGATATGATCCTAAATCAACGAGAGATGCAGCCACAAAAGACAGGGGCGCACGTGACAGGGCTTTACACAGGCCTGACACGCGTATCTCCTCGTGTCGATGTTAATATGGGAATGCGGGATTGTAACGCGCTACACTCGCACACGGGCGCGCAAGCAAAGGAAGAAGGGAGGGAGAGGCGACACGCTAAAGTGGCAATTTGACACGCCTCGAGACATACACATCTGGGGGATTTTTTGCTCGGGGGAGAGAGGGAGGATGTATATGTATTATATTCCCATCAGGAGAGAAAAATCAAGGCCTTCTTCATCTCCTACTTGACTCTTTCGTTTTATCATGGAAATAACACAGCTAGTGAATTTTATGGCGTTCTGGCGGCGTCAATCTTCCCGCGTTCGCGCGCGTGAGAGCATTACATTCACAGGTGCGTATATGTACTGATGATCAATTTTAATCGTTAAAATAAATTCGATTAAAATTAGTATAGGATTCATCTTTTGATGCAACTGAATCGGCTTCGTTGAACCATTATTCACTTATGACTCCTACAGTTGGAGCCGATTCAAATGAATAATTCTTTTGTAATCGACAGACGAACTAATTTTAATTTATTTCCAAATGAATCACAAATTTGAATTAAATTGCTTGTAATCTAAATGAATTAATAATGTGAATTTCAAGATTTTAAATCAATTTTAAAATGTGATTTAATCCTCTTTTATCATAATTTATGGACTAAAGCGACGATTACAGTTTTAAATCGTCTTAATGTTGAGATTGATTCAGGTACCGATCTGAATGTTGAGATTGATTCAGGTACCGATCTGACTATGTTGTATAAAGGAGAATTCCAATGTACCGGCCAATACTTCTTTTATGGCACGGCATTCAGCAAAATTTGATAGCTGCACTCAGATGAAGAATACCGGTTTTCTCAAACATATTTCGCACCAGATGAAGTTACGTAAAAATAATATCAAAAAGTATAATCGCAAGGTTAAAAGTTATTTTTTATAATTCGTCTTATTTCCTACGATTGAGATTTCGATAATGTTAATTCATTAAATATTGAAAAATATAAATGTTTCTCTAGGAAGAAGCAAAAACATTAGCAAAACCCAAAACCTAACAATGAATTATTCAAAAATATAAATATTCCTCTCGGAAGAAGCAAAAGCGTTAGCAAAAATCAAAACCTAACAATGAATTTTTCTCAATATTATCCAGTCAATCATTACATAAAAATAGTGATATATAATTTACAGCACACGCAGAAAACATTCACGGTAACTTAGATCTTTACTATAAAGTATCAAATGTTCTTTATACCACTCTCACCTAAAAATTGCAACTTTGATATGATTTTTAACCTCTCGTGGTATATACTATATAAAACTCTAAAGTTATTTTTACGGCGTGATTAACGGGATTAAAGTCGATCATTCCCTGGGGGGATCAGTGATCCCACCCGTGGGAATGATACGTGATATTTTACAAAAAAATCACGTATTTTCTAAAATTTTTTTAATATACATCCGATTTGAAAGAAAAAGAAGTTTAAAGTCACTCTCAAAATTTTTTTAAAATTAAAATTGCGTGCCAAAAGCAAAGGAGTGGCTTACAAGCCTTAACGAGGGTTTTTTTCCACTTTTTGTTAGTGTACATCAACATTCCCTACAGTTAAAAACAAATTCAAGACCCAAAGGTCCAAACTTGTCCCGTTTTTAAAAGAATGGCCCATATATAAGATCCCCATAAATATTGAGTTTATTGGGTTAAGGTCTACAACGCAGCTTTAAAAATGTTAAAAAAATTAATTAGTTTGTTCATTATTATTGTACGATACAGTCTGGTATACTTTTATAGTAACAGTTACAAGAATTTACTTTAGCTGTATTTATAAAACTATATGCACTCTTCTCACTTCTCGATTATGCAAATGAACGCGTGAATTTATCTTTCATTGACAAAAGTGATTTCGCAGAAAGTCGTAGTCGTGGCAATATCTACGTACTCGTCCCGGTTCGCATCGCTTTATAAGACAGCGACAGAAAAATCAGGGGTCGACCCCACTTCCTCTGATAGTAGCACTTCACGCGTCTCAGAGTTTGTTGTTCCATGAAAAGATATGAATATTAATTACCGATCGACGAGTGTACATTCAGTCAATGAAAAACAAAAGATTCTCCGAAGCGCCGCCACCGGAAGTCTACGTCGACGTCAAATTGAAAGAAACTGACGTCATTCACGCATCCATGTGATATGGGCGCTTCAATCGTGCCAATTGATAGTAGCATGGCGTTGCTCAATCGTGGCGAAAGGGGGCTGCATTAATAGTTACGCTGCTAGAGATAGAAGATTTCGATTCAAGTGACTGTTCAAACAGTTAATACATCTATGACCGCGTGATTTCTTCGAAATTTGGTGGAGATGTAGAGTTTGTATGTTATTTATTATATGTGTTCTTAGGGTAAAAAAATTCGTTTATGAATTTCAGAGATGCGGTGGTTGCACCTATAACCAACCATCCCCAGTTACCGGCCATTTTTGTTTGAATTTAGTTAAAAATAAAATTTTCTATATTAATAAATATGGTATCCTATACGTGTTATTTACTTTGCAATTACTATCTTAAAATTCAAAATTATCCATTTTGTAATCGTTAATCGCAGAAGAAAAAATGGCCGATAATTGGTCTTAGATGGACGGGGATAGGTACACCCACCCTACTTGAGGTTAATTAAAACGGTTTTAGCCCTTTTTTCAAATCTTAATTTTTCGGGAACGGTTTTATGTATACACTTACTAAAAAATGGAAATGACACGTGCTACGCGTGCGTATTGTTTACTTGTTTTTTTTCTTAATATTAATGTCTTACCTCTTTGTTTCTATAAAACTCGCCTTTATACTGATTTAAATAACAAAAAATAGCATTATTCTCTTTATAAATAAATAAAAAATATAAACTACATAGATATAAATTATTCATTAAAATCACAAAAAAAAAATTTCAAAGCAAATTGACGATGACATTCAGAGCGACATACACTAACAAATTTATTTTATTGCGAAACGACTATAAATACTATCAGTCTTAGGTCGGAAGCTTACAAAAGAAGCAGGCCGTAAAAATAGTGAAAATAAAACTGAACAAACAGTAGAATTGCAGCTTTTCAGCATGACTGTTGAAAAAATCGCATCTTTCGTCAATGTCTTATTAAATACGCATAATTTATCTTTCGTGCCCCTATTGCAAAATATTTCAAACCTCTAAGGAGAAGGAAAAAGAGAAAAGTCAAATAAGTCTCCCTAAGCATGCACGAGCTACCACGTGGCGCAATAATATGCACAACTACGGTCAGCTCAGATAATTAGCAAGTAATAAATCATCATTAATTATGGTCTGATTCGCACGCGTGATTTAAGGCTCGTAAAGCACGTAAGAAGCATAATGAAAATGTAACGATGTCGCACAAAAACTAGTGAGGGGTAAAGAGTATGCAAATAAAATGAGTAGAAGAAAAAATGCGCCTCTTCACATTGTGATGCATCGTCACTAATATCAAATGTTAGTACCCATACCTCTGCGTAATCATGAGAATGTTAAACTGGAGAAAAAAGGTCTGCGCAATTAACTTGCTCTTTGATTCACACCCGAGCTCACGATACATTAATAAGGCAGAGCACAGCATGACGAATACATTATCCATCGGACACTTTAAACGACTGGCGGACGAGCGCGGACTCATAATTACCCTGGCTTCTAATATTCCAAGCCGTTTCCCCTGCTCTTATCCGCCGATTGATCTTCTTAATTAATTAAATAAATTCATAGCATCGAGGAACTTTTAGGATCTCATACCTCACATCAGCATAACCAGATTTTGCAAATTACAGTATTAACCAGAAACTTAACATATGAATTACTTCTCATTGTTTCACATTCGACTATTGTAAAATCCTTAATTAAAATTACTGTACATCATCTTTGACAATAATAAAAAATAAATAACTACTATAAATTAGTTGATTAACTGATTAAATTGAGACTTATAATATTAATTTACTCTTTAGAATTAATTACAAAAAATCCACATGTATTGTGCTCGTATGCTGCCTAGTTTCCATGAGCAAGATTTATTAATTGCACGCTCTCAGCGGTCTTAATCATATTACGTTTTGCATAACCATATGCAAATTCTTTTTTATTACGAATTCAATTATTATTTATTAACGAAAATATTAATTTCTCACATCACTATCTTGATGCGCACTTCAAGATAGGTGAACGTGGATTAATTATAAATGGATCTACTGTATTTAAATTTATGATTACCGTGTGATTACCGCTTAACTACGTAAAACGTTTATCATAAAAAAAATATTGTAACTTATTCTCTTCTAAGGAAACTTTAAAAATCATACAATGTATATAGCTCGTAAATTTTTGCGCAGAAGCGCACTTTCTTTTGACACCAAACAATAAATATCTATTTTTAGGAAATATGCGATCGATGATGAGTGGAATGGAGAGTGTTTAAAAGTCGACGAAACTATAAATAATGAATAAAATTAATATCATCTTTTAAATAAAAAAGTTTGACATAAGATAGATAATTTTGCAATGTATTCTTAATTATATTTGCAACTGAATTTTTTGTAATTAGACTGAACTTATTTTGAAGCTTCCCTGATAGAAATTTAATCAGCCTTGTCTGACAATTTGATTCCAATTTCACTGAGCTGTGACAGCATAATTAAACTGCACTCGATTAATAATTTCGATTACTTTCTAATAATTGGAAATATCATTTTACCTTTCATTATTATCAAATAATTATACATTATTTTTTAATTACGTTTTTTAAGTATATCCTTACACGTTTTAGTGCAATGCACTTGCACAATGGTTCGAAATTTAAAATGAATACACATACGATTCATTTTTTATCGAAAAAATAAATAAATACAAGACATTAAACCCGAAAAACTTTATTAAAGTTGTATAAGATTCCTCAAATAGCGAAGTTTCAATGGAATCTAACTCGCATAGCACGAAGCCTTTACTTCATTGGGTCCGTATAAGTCTCCATTACACCCACAACCATTCCATTCAATCCCCACACACAGACGTACGCACACATTCATGTATATTCACAGGCGCTATCCTCCTGACTGTGGCGCTAAATCGCCGGCGATCCTCTCGTGCACGGCGTGATTTAAAATGACAAGCGCTCTGCCGTTCCTCCTCGTGCACGCGCACGCACACACACACTGCGCGTATACACGCGACAATCCCGGGGGAGCAGTGTTTCACCGGGAGAGCGTGTAGCCGGCTGGCGATTAAAAAAAAGCGGTCCAGGGGAGGTTAGACCACCAGCGCCGCCGCTGGCACTGGTCGCAAAATTTATCTGCCCCTGGGTAATAACGACAGATTCCTAATTTCGGTGGATGTATTACGTGCCACGTAAACCTACTACGACGCACTGAATGGACTTTTTTAGCTGATTTTTCGGAGCGTGCCCGGCATGCGGTTTACGAGGTCACTTGCTTTATGACTGCGGGGAGGGTGGAATCTGTTGGTTCAGACTCTCTTCATGCGATTTGGAAGAAAAAGGAAACACGGAAAAAGAAAAATTAATCTGGTGCATTCTAGCCCGGTTTTTTTAGTAGAACCGCTGTGAAGTTAGATTGAAGTCATTAGTCGCCTGTATTTTATTGTAAAACTGGAGTTCGAGGGGCAAAAGTTTCAACTGGCAATGAATGTCGTAGTAAAGTTTAAACTTTTATAACAAAAACATTCTCATTACCTAAATCCTTTTGTAAAAGAAAGATATCAATAAAATATAGTGAATTTCTAGCGCATTTCGCAGGTATAATTTAAAATATTTCATCTTACTACAAGTTCGTATAAGCGTAATTGTATAATAAAAATATTTTTTATATTGACGAGTATTCCTCTGGATACCATTGATACCAAATAATTATACTGTTTACTGCAGGTGAAATTCCTCCTGCTGCAATACAGCATTGTTTCATCCTCGTCTAGAAAGAGCAAATTCTCTTCGCTCCATCTTTAGCGGAAAATCCTCCTGCTATATCCAGATTTTGATTTCTCAAAGATAAAGTTTTGTAACAGTGAAATTTTTCGACTTTCAGATTTCAGTCGAAATATACGTTTTCTAGAAAATTTCGTGTGAGTTTATGAAAATCTGGTATTAAAAAAATGTCATTGTTACAAATCCGTTTCTTGAAGGAACAAAAGGATTCCCTCTATTATTATAGAACAACTTCTAAATAATTGACTAACCAAAGCAGTTAAATTATTTTAAAAATTAATATGGGAATGTGAAAACCTAACTTACAAGAATCTTAGTATTAAGCCTTAATGATCTTCTCTAGTGTCGTCGATCAGCGCCGCTGTCGAAATATTTGCTTCAGCTACCGCGAGCACACGCGTTTCGACACGTGCCGGGCGTCTCTCTTTCCATTTCTGGATGATGGGGAGATGTATTCATCACGACTACTCTAGAGATAGTTAGCGAGAAAGGGCAGTGGCGAAATTGGTCCGGCCCACGGTTGTTTAGAGAGATGATGAATGCGTGGCACGTGTCTTCCGGACACGAGGCATGCCTCTCCGGTGTCACGAATACGTACGCATTATTCAGTCTGTTCAGCGTGAAGCTCCATTGTGGACGTTGGTCTTCTGGGTATTTAAAGAAGCGTTTAAAGAAAGTATCAGATCATTATTTTAAGTTATTTTCGTGACTATAACGTCGGTTATAGATATTAATTTTGATAAGGTGAACCTAATGGTCCTACTGTCTGTCAGTAGATTTATAATCTGACAGACTTTCGTTTCCATAATCTCAAATGAAATAAATTCATATTTTACCTTTCTATAATTTTATTTGAAATCTTCGGATACTTTAGGAGACTATTGAAGAAAAATATAAATCAAATATAATTTCCCTATTTTGCTTGTGTAAGTATTTAGTGGCCTTGTTAGAGGGGCGTTAAACGTTACCTCTAGAATTCATGATTAACCGGAGAAATTTGTACTAGGGTAAGAGACCCTATTAGTGTGCCCTTAAAGCAGACGACAGTCCGTATTAGTGACACTTTTTAACTTACGATTATTAACAAATAATACGTCAAATC
>JAPYZO010012239.1:0-11598 GCA_030522905.1 Torymus flavipes
ATGAACAATTTGCTGTCCACCCCATGAAAATTGATGAACCCGTCTCTGAGAAAAGTAACGACAAACTTTTTTTCTTGAAAATGCTATAAGTGAGGATAACATGAGTTTAAGGAGCTCTACCTTGGCTCATTTTATTCAAAATAAGTTATATTTTCAATAAATGTTACTTATTATATTATAATAATAGTTTTTATCATTTTTTCAGGTAATTTTGGCCAAAAAGGCCTACAAGTGTAAGACCGCCTTAATCTATAAACCCGTCAACTTAAAACCCATAATCCCTAAACCAATAAATCTATAAAATCCAAACTCACAAAATATAAATCTAAACCTATAAACGTTAAACCTATAAACTGTAAACCCATAAACTCTCAACCGATGAACCCTGAATCTATAAATCCTTAAACTCTAAACCCATAAAACCATGAATCTAAACCCACGACATAGACCCCAAACCCTAAACCAAGAAACTATAAATCCATAAACTCGAAAACTCTGAACATCGAAACCCTTAAGATCTAAACCCAGAAAACCATAAATCTTAACCCATAAACTGTAATCCCATAAACTTTTAACCCATAACCTCTAAACCATTAAACCCAGAACCTATAAACCCCATTATATCATAAATCGAAACAAATAAACACGAAATCTATAAGCCAATAGACTCTAAACCCATAAAACCATAATCCTTAAACCTTTAAATCCATAAACTTGAAACCTATAAACCTATTATACCATAAATCTAAACCCATAAATCCACAAACATCGATAACCTGAAAACCCGAACAACTATAAACCCATAAACCTATAAATTCTTAACCTCAAAACCCATGAAACCATAAACCCTGAACACAAAAAGCCATAAAACCAAAAATCCATAAACATTAAGCTCAAAACTCTGGGGTTCAAAGTTCATCTTATAGAGCTCTATGGGTTTAGTAGAATGCATCTAATAGAATTTATGGTTTATGAATTTAGGTTTCGGATTTGGAGTTTATGGGTTTGTGGCTTTATGGGTTTAGAGTTTATGTTTTTATGGGTTTAGACTTATGGTTTTATGCACTGACATGTTTAGGGTTCACGGTTTATGGGTTTATAGTATCAGAGTTTAGGGACTTGTAGGTTTGGAGGTTATGGGTTTATTGAATTAGGCTTTAGGGGTTATTGGATTCGGGTTTAGAGTTTATGGGTTTGAAATTTATGTATTGTTAGGTTTAGAGTTTATTGGTTTAGAGGTTATGGTTTAATGGGTTTAAATTTATGGTTGTATGGATTCAGAGTTTATTAGTTAATAGGTTTAGAATTAATAAGCTTATAGGTTTAGGTTTGACATTTATATTTTTTATATTTATAGGTTTAGAGGTTATAGGTTCAGAGATTATAGGTTTATAGTTTATTGGTTAAGGGTTTATGGGTTTATAGGTTTGCGGTTTATGGTTTCATGGTTTTAGAGTCGATGAATTTATAGTTTTAGGGTTTATTGCTTTCGATTTATGGTCTAATGGGCTTTTACGTTCAGGGTTTAATGGTTTAGGGGTTATAGAATGAGAGTTTATTGGTTTATAGTTTATGGGTTTAGATTTTTCGGTTTATAGGTTTTGTTTTTAGGGTTTATGGATTTATAGGTTTAGAGTACATAACTCGAGAGTTTGTGGGTTCGGGTGTTAAGTTTGTGGATTTAGATTAATGGTTTTATGGGTTCGTAGGTTCAGAGTTTATGGGTTTAGATTCACGGTTGTATGGGTTTAGTGTTTAGGATTAATAGATTTAGGGTTCATAGGTTTAGTGTTTATAAGTTTATAGGTTAAGGTTTTTTTAGTTTATGGGTTTAAAGTTTATAGGTTTTGACGTTATTGGTTTAGATTAATGGTTGTATGGTTTTATGGGTTTAGATCGTAATGGTTTCAAGGTTTTCAGTTTACGGGTTTATGGATTAATAGTTTCTTGTTTTAGGATTTAGTTTCATGGTTTTATGGGTTTAGAGTTCGTGGATTTATACGTTTAGGGTTCATGGGTTTAGAGTTTATGGGTTTATAGATTAAGGACTTATGGGTTTAGAGTTTACAGCTTTAGAGTTTATATGTTTAGAGTTTATAGGTTTAGAGTTTATATATTTAGAGTTTATAGGTTTATAGTTTATATGTTTAGAGTTTATAGATTTAGAGTTAATAGGTTTAGAGTTTATGGTTGTAGTGTTTAGGGGTTTATGTGTTCAGGCTTTAAGGTTAATAGGTGGAGGGTTGGGGGTCTGTGGGTAAGGAGATTTTTTTTCGAATTAATTGCTTTTTAAACTTAAGGGTTATGAAAAATTCCAAAGATCTGTGTTTTGACGAATTTTGTGCATATCGGTTTTCATGATATTAATCGGCCATTTCGAATTGACTTTTTTGAAGTTATGTTAATGAATAATTAATTTATCGTAGTACCTTGTTATAGCAGGATCTCAGGCAAGAATTTTTTAAAAAGTTTCATAAGAAATGATCATGATATATCATCGCCTCCGAATAGAAAGGCGTTATCTGGAAATCCGCTCGTAAAAGGCATTAACTCGGAGCCCGCTCGTAAAAGGCGTTATCTCGGAGGCCGCTCGTAAAAGGCGTTATCTCGGATCCCGCTCGTAGAAGGCGTTAACTCGGAGCCCGCTCGTAGAAGGCGTTATCTCGTCAGTAACTTCACGTAGCCTATCACACAATCGACCGATTTTAACGAGATAACGCCTTCTACGAGCGGGCTCCGAGTTAAGGCCTTCTACGAGCGGGCTCCGAGTTAATACCTTTTACGAGCGGATTCCCAGATAACGCCTTTTGCTTTTTCAAAGAGAAAGCTTGGTAACGGTGTAATTTTTTCGACCCCCAGATTTCGACGATTTTTGACATTTCTGAGCTCCCTGAGTCGAAAAACGAGTCGATACTAGATCTAGCTCAAGGTTTCTACCAAATCTCGCTAAATGAAAATTCCATCGAAAAGACCGCTTTTACCGTCGAAAATGGACCTATGAGTATGCCACGATGCCATTTAGCTTGAAAAATACACCAGCAACATTCCAAAGAATGATGGACAAAACTCTTATGAAACACTTGCATAAATTTTGTTTTGTATGTATGGACGACATCGTAATTTCCTCTAAATCGCTTCAAGAACATCTTCAAATATTAATAGTACATTATGTAATAAGGAAGAAAAGTCGCTCTTGATTCCCGCTGGTGGGTTCACTGCTCGAGCGAGCGAAGCGAGGGCAGTGATCACCCGAGGGAATCATCGACTTTTCTCCCGAGTTACATATATAGTACTTTATTTCCATCTGAACTGTGGCCACTTCTAACATTAAGTGTATTATTTATTGATATTTGGCTGTTTATATGAAATTTACTTATTTTTCGCAAAAGCAGGAAATATAGCAATGTTTTCCTCTTTTTTGCAACAGCGAGAAATATAGCCATATTTCTCTCTTTTCGTTACTAAAAACGCAAAGAGAAGTAAGAACCTATGTAGGACTTACCGGTTTTTACGGGAGATTTATCAAAAATTATGCAATATCCCAACCACTTTCAGACATACTCAAGAAAAAAACCGCTGCTAACTGCTTTAGCAGAATGCTTTCTCAAAGAGAATCGATGAATTACATCAAATAATCTTTTTAAATGTATATTTTAATGTAAAATTTCATTCTTTCTGCATATCTGGTTTTTCGTAAATTCAATATTCAAAATGATCAAGAAAATTATATTTAAAATAGTTATTTAGTTATTATTATATTGCAAATTGAAAAGTTTAAAGTATTATCACATCCTATTTATTGAATTTACAAATTGATTGCATTTCTTCGAAATTTCTTTAGCGTTTCCTTTCAAAAACCTGCTAACACGGCATTTGCTTCAAAACCCCAATCCATTCAGCGAAAACTTCGAAAATCCACCAACTCGTAGTATTGTTTCATCAGACTTTCAAAATCATATAAATCGGCAAAGTTTTAAATATCCTTTAACTCAGGCGTATTTTTTTTCTTTAAATTTGTAGTGGTAGCTCTAGAATATTGAAGTACAATTTCTATATAAGCAATGATAAAGATTGTTTTCGTTTTTTCCATATTTTTCATTATATATTTTTACCGAGTAAATATATAGGTAGATCGGTAATTTCAAGACCTCTCCGAAAATGTGACTAATTCCAACCGATATCTAAACCCAACGCCGTAAAAAAATATTTTCGATTTTGCCATATTTTCCTTTATTTTTTTTAACTAACTTAATGTTATTCGATCGAGCTGAAAAAAATATCGATTTATAGGTTATTTCAAAACCTTTAAGAAAATATTACTACTTCTGGACGATATCTAAAGCCAACACGGTAACAAAATATTTTCGGTTTTGTCATATTTTTCTTTATTTTTTTTAACCGACTTAATATTATCCGATCGCGGCGACAAAAATGTGGATAGATAGGTAATTTGGAGACCTTTCAATAAATGTAACTACTTTCGACCGACATCTAAACCCAACGCCGTAAAATAATATTTTCTACCCATATTTTCTTTATTTTTTTTAACTGACTTCATATTATCTGATCAGGCAGACAAAAATATGGATTGATAGGTAATTTCAAGTCCCTTAAGAAAATGAGCTTATATCCGACCGATATCCAAACCCTGCGACGAAAAAAAAATTTCGATTTTTCTATATTTTTCTTTATTTGTTTTAACCGACTTAATATTATGCAATCAAACATATAATTGAACTTGCATAACTTCAAAATGAACTTTAGATATTTGCCAAAGATAAACTTGATACCTCTGTCCAATTTCGAGTTATGCCGCGGACAAATTCATTACCCACATACACACACACACACACAGACACATACACACACACACACACACACACACACACATACGTACACACAGGCATTTTCTAGAAAACGCATATTTCGACTCAGGGAGCTCAGAAATGTCGAAAACCATCGAAGAAAGCAATTTTTCCATATTTTTCTTTATTTTTTTTAACTGAATTAATATTATCCAATCAACTATATTATTGAACTTGCACAACTTCAAAATGAACTTTAGATATCTGCCAAAGATAAATTTTATACATCTGTCCAATTTCGAGTTATGCCGCGGACAAATTCATTACCCACATACACACACACACACACAGACACATACACACACACACACACACACACACACATACGTACACACAGGCATTTTCTAGAAAACGCATATTTCGACTCAGGGAGCTCAGAAATGTCGAAAACCATCGTATCGGGGTCGAAAAATTTCACCGTTACCAAGCTTTCTCCTTGAGAAAGCAAAACAAAAGTAGATAATAAAAATGAAAAATCTGTGAAAGCTTTCAATATACTTAAGGAACTCATTACTGCACATGTATTAAGATATCCAGATTTTGATAAAGTATTCGACATAACTTCTGATACATCGAACACAGCTATTGGGGCTCCACAGCTCCAATATCCAACTTTTCGAGGGCTCTACAGAACAGAACTACTCTACTATAGAGAAAGAACTATTAGGATTTTTCAAAGCCGGTCGACATTTTCGACCATATGTTTATACACGAAATGTTATAGACCATAAACCTCTCACTTTGCTCTGGTCCCTAAAAATACCTAACACCAGATTAATTCGCTGGAGACTGAAATTAAAAATTAGACTATAATTATGAAATTAAATACAAGAAAGGATGCGAGAATAAAGTAGCTGACGCTTTAAACAGAATCGAGATGAACCATCAAGAAGAAAAAGAGGACTCTCTTTCTATGCTCCCACAAGCGTCCGGTATCACTCCCCTCACCACCCAAGAGCTGACCCAAACGCCCGAGGACGAAGAAGACGTAACGTCCAAACAACGAAGGATAAATTAAAAATTCAATTTATGATAAAAATAAACAAAAACGACACAACAAAATTAAAACCGTTGTATGAATGTTTGTTAGCTAGAAATGGATTCTGATGGAACTCAAAGGGCAAGCAAGCGTTTGAGAACATAAAAAATGAATTAACTAAAGATTTTTAGTACATTTTGATCCGAAGAAAGAAATGAGTCTTACATGTGGTACTTCACCAACGGGAGGTTCCGCAGTATTGGCGCATAAGTTTAAAAATAATGTAGACCAGTACATTCTGCAAATTGAACATTGAATAAGAGCGCGAGAAACTATTCACGGTTTAATAGAGAAGGTCTTGCAATAGTTTTCGAAGTCAAAACTTTTTATGAATTTTTATTTGTATTAACATTGTCATTAAAAACAGATATTACTGCCATACATTGTATAGTCGTCCGAAAAAATCGATGCATATGATAGCCGCAGCTTCATTGGAACGATGGGTTACTTTTTTGTCAACTTTTAGGTGTAAAATAGAGCATATAAATTAACGCTGACTGGTTGAGTAAAATATATGTTGGAAAACCTCAGAAAAATTATAATAAATTTCCAATATTAGAAGAAATTCCTGATGTTTTTCCTAATTCAAGCTGAGTTTGGAAACTGGTTCAAAAATGTACAAAAATGTATGAGAAGATAAAATATTTCTTATGTAAATTTATAGCTTTTTGTAAAGATGGTTGGCCTGTAAAAGAGCCAGATAACCAAAAAATAAAGCCTTATTGGCACAAAATACACGCGATTTCAGTAGGAAATAATTATGTTCTTTGGGGTAAACAAGTAATAATTCTTGATGAATTAAGACAATTAATATTAAGGAAACTACATTTTAGACATATTGGAATAAACAAAATGAAAGCTTTGGCTTAAAGTTTTGTATGGTAGCCACGATTAGATAATGATTTAATATCAATGACACAATTACGTTTGCCCTATTTGCATATAAAAAAGAACCCCGTTGAAATTCCGTTAAAATGAAGGGCATGTCCAACTGTGCCATGGTACAGAATCAATAGCGATTTTTTTGACCAACATCGAAGAAAAAAGGTTTTTTTACTTACAATATGATAGAAAAAGAGACCGTACATGTTTTTAAAGAATTATTTGTTTGATATGGTTATTCATCACATGTCGAAACTGATAATTTACAAACATTCAAGGACTTACTATTCAGAGAATTAATGAAGGAAGGGTCAGCTGAAAATTTAGTCAATACATTCAAGCGGAAAATAAATTCAACGATAAAAGATAGAGTAGATTTTTTCGAGATAATAGAACAATTTTTATTAGATTATCGTACTATTCCTCATAGTTCGACAAATCAAACTCCTGTCACATTGCTTTTGGAGCGCGAATTACAGACATGATTTTCTTTATTAAGACTCCGAGATACCATCGATGTTGTATATGTGTATATGCTACTGAAAACAGATAGGAAATCACTTGGGATCATGTATGATTAAATTTTGTTTGAAAGATATAGTTATGACAACAGATTATGGGGAAAGAAACGTCGAGTGGATAACAAGGGAACATCGTTAGAGGAGTGATCAAGGGTTACGTACTATGTTGAAATCGCTTCAGAAATGATTTAGAAAATGGCATAGTAACCTCATGATAGACTGCATGTCTATAAGTAAATGGATTTGAAATGTCGGCATTGATAATATATATTTCGTAGAGTAATTTGCGGACACGTGAAGGAGAGTGCGAGATTCGTGATGAAAGCTTATAACGCCCTCTATCTCTGTCCATCGATGCGCAACGAGCACAGTCACAGCAGTGTGCTGTAAACTATCAATGAGTAGAAACATAATTTGATCGTATCGTGAAAGCTGTATCTTCACACTTCAGAAAATAAATACAGCACATTCCTTCACCCTAAATCTAGTGTATTTAGTGAATGTAACACTTAGTATATACGTCCATTGCATACACTTCTATGAGAAAATAATGTGCACATGATGGTGTTGTACGCATGCTATCGAACAAAGTATGTAAGACTAGTAATTCACAAATGCAAAGCAAGCTAGAAAAAGTGAGTTTCACGGACTCAAGTTGAACTAAATCAACCCCACTTGCACTTGTTCGTCCCTGAGGATAATCCTAGGCTGTTCTCTAGAGTTACTTTTACCTTTATTGAAGATCTTCTGCTTGAGTAGTGAAGGCGGATAAATAAGTCCTTCTATCTGGTCTGCAAGGCACAGTCTAACTCTCCCTCGCGCTACTCGTATCCTCCCCACCGCTTATTGTCTCTAGTACATACCCCCTCGAATTTGTATGTATGCTCCGAAATTTACCTATTTCTTATTTATTTTGGTCGGTGCGCATCGGTTACACACACCTTCAAGGTAGTATGGGTATTCAGCTTGAACGCACATTTTCATCTCACTTGGACTCATACTTTCAGATTGATAGTTAGTTAAGATTTATTTATTCACCCATAGGTAAATAAATCTTGTAAATGAAATGTTCTCTATGATTAATCAATTATTATAAATAGTTGGTGGCTGGATAAGTGAATTTGCTTTTGATCCTTGCTATTCCAAGTTAGTTTATTTTTTATAGTTGATTAATTATTGGAGGGTTAATTATTTATTGTAAATAAATGAATTTCCTTTCTGATAATTGCTGTCAAACGTTACTTATTATTTATTTATTCCTTGATAAATAAATAATTTTTACTTTATAATAATCAAAGTTAATGGGAAAATTTCTTAATTCGAGCAAGGTGTTCGTACCCGTTGCTGTACTCTGGGCACGCAAATCAATGTGCAAATTCTAACTTTGCACCCGCTGTTAAAAAATAGTACATTTAGATCTTCTTTAGGGCGCAAAGTTAATTTATTGCAAAGTAAATATTTTGCGTCTTATGGCGACAATCGGATACTCGTGCCCACTTAAAAACAGGCATCAAAAAGTGGAGACCAAAATTCTATTTTTGATACCTTGTGAGCGCAAAATATGTTTTTGAGCATCATAAAATAAGATGGTTCATAAATTGAATTCGTTGAAGCGTTATACTCTAGTTATACGACTCGTTTTATATTTTGACAATGATATTTTAGAGTTTTAATTACAAATAATTATTTTTATATGGTACTATATAATATTATGAATTTCAGGCCATCACGGTTGTGAACCCAATGAATTTCACTGTGCCAATAAACAATGTATAAGTAAAGTTTGGCGATGTGATGGCGATAAGGATTGCATTGATGGCAGTGATGAAGAAAACTGCGCAAGTTCACAATACGAGCCACCATGTACTTATGGAGAATTTAAATGTGCAAAGTTTGAGCAATGTATTCCAAAAAGTCTGCAGTGTGATGGAACTAACGATTGTATTGATAGCTCCGACGAATTCGGTTGTAGTAAGTTTTTAAAAATATATATTTGAATATGTTATAATATACTTAATTTTTTTCTTGTAATATATATATATTTGATTATACCAATAGGGGTTGTACAATTCTCAGAGCCGAAACCCCCGCCAATGATAGTGCTATCTTCAGGTGAAACTTTATCGTTAACATGTTCAGCTATTGGTGTACCAATACCTGAAATAAACTGGAGATTAAATTGGGGACACATTCCGTCTAAATGTACTACCACTTCAATTAACGGAACTGGAACATTAGACTGTCGAGATGTAAGAGTAGAAGATCAAGGTGCATATTCATGTGAAGCCATAAATGCCTTAGGATTTGACATTAATGTACCCGATACTATTTTAGTACTCAAAAACACCAGCATATGTACACTAGGAAAATTCAATTCTGAAGCTAAAAATCCTGAAGATTGCATTCCGTGCTTTTGTTTTGGTGTAGCTTCAGAATGTTCAAGTGCTAACTTTTTCACATATCAATTACCATTGCCTATAGATCGGTATAAACTAATATCTGTTGAAATAAAACCTGAAATGAGAATTCAAACAGAAACAAATTTTACGGAATCAGTTTCGGTAGATAGATATGGAGTTCATATTCAAGGCCTTAATAGTGATCCCAATGAAAACAATATTATTTATTTTGGACTTCCTGAAAACTTTAATGCAAATCAATTAAAATCTTATGGTGGTTACTTGCACTTTGATATAAGATATAGTGGAAATGGTATTTATAATAATGCACCAACTGTAATCGTTACCGGAAACGATTTGATTCTTTTCCACAATGGACTACATGTTCAACCAAGTTTAGATTCACCACAAAAAGTTAGGTTTGTATATGGAGAATGGTATAAACAAGATCGAAGAAGAGGGCAAATTTTAGCATCCAGAGAAGATATTATGATGGTTTTAGCTGATATGAAAAATATTTTAATAAAGTAAGTATACATGTTTCGAAAATACTTAAATTAAACCATTAATGCGGAACGTCACTGAAACTTTGCCCCAATTTCAGCATAATAACTTTTGATAGAAACATAATAAAATATTGATTCAAGATATCTATATAGAGGTTATGGAAACTCTGTTTCCGAATTCATTACCAGAATGATCAATAAATTAGTTTCGATAGTATATTATGAAACTGGGAAGGTAAAAAGTTGGCCTTCGAGAGCACGTATAAACTGACACCCGAGATGAAGGAAAGGGAAAAAGGGAGTCACGCTTGCCGAACCTTTCCGGTATCACTTGGACAAGGCAGAAACACCCTGTTAAGAGTCTTGCGAGCCACGAAAACGACGCGACCGCGTAACACCACCTCATTTTTTTACTTACTTTTTTTTCTTTATTAGCTATTTATTCGGTTTTCGATATCAAATTATTTTTTTACCATATTATCTTTTATTTATTAATTGCTTTGCAATCATTTTATCGTATATTGTTTATTTTATTTGGACCTTATCTAAGCATTGCTTTTCTTCAAATCCTTAATCAAATCCACCTTCCTTAAGATTAAAATTTTGAGCTTACATCAAACGATATTTTATTATTACATATATTACAAAAATGTGTGCAAAAAGTAAAATTGACGATTTTTTTACACTTGGTTGTTTGCACGGGAGTATATACTGGATAAATGTCTTTATTGAAATAGGAATCCTTATAAACAAATCTTTATCATAAGATTAAAATCATTAGATACGAGATTACACTAGCTTATGCGCTTAGGATAGAACCTTCTTATTTAAGAAGAAAAATATTTAAATTATAAAAAAATCTCTAGATAATTATGAGAACATGTTTTATGTATTATTCATGAAAAAAGGGAGAAAATGATATTTTTATCGTGATATTTTTATTTTTTTCGATATTTTTTTGAACGATTTAATATTATACTGTTAACTCTGACTTTTAAGGTTTTATTGGCTATACGATCGAAGTCGCAAGTCAGCATTACTAAAGATTATCAATAATTAATTACGAAACCGTATTTATCACTTTTTGTTTAATATGTTTATATAAATACACCAGACAAAGAATTTAAAGAGTTTTAAGCCTGCAAAATCAAAAATCGGATGGAAATTTTGTAAGAATTTCAACCTTTAAAAATCATGTCTTAATAGATTTTTTATTTCATTCAAAATAATGGTGCATTTTCAAATTTTATTCAATTGTTATTTTTTGTTTCCTCCTAGAGGAAGCTCTGTGATAGTAATTTTTTGAGTTGTTCTAAAAACATGTTATAATTGTTCCCCGAGGTGTTAGGAATCAAAATACATGGTTTTTGAAAAATGTCTATATGT
>JAPYZO010012242.1:0-20680 GCA_030522905.1 Torymus flavipes
TATTCTCCAATAAACATAAGCGAAGCTCCAGAACGACTTACTATACCTACATTGTTTTGAAATCAGAGCCCTCCAAACCCTTATTAATTCCTTAATCACTTCATTTACTCGCTCAAGACAAACCCTGCTCCCCCAATATTGGCAAATTAGCATCATAACCCGATACCATAAATTTTCTCACGCCCAACAAACCCTCTATATACGCGCACTAGATCCCACCGTCCATATTAAAGCCCGCCTCGAATCAGCCTCGGATCGGAAAACCGCCGCTCCCGGGAACCATTTTCCCGATACCTGCATATAAACTCCCTCTATCTCTATCTCTCTCTCATTCTTTCTCTTGCCCGGCGTTCGCTCGTTGCAACGCTTGCAGAAAAATTCCGCGCGCGCGTGCCCTCGGGCTATACCGGCGGGTGGGGTATATGTATATATAACGTAGAACGCTCGTGAAAGCGTGACGAAATTCCCTAGCGCGCGCGGACAGCTCGCCACCCCCGGCGACGACAAAATTTCGCTCCGTCAGCCTAGAGCCACTGACCCACTCTCTTTTTCTCTCTCTCTCTCTCTCTCTCTCTCACACACAGCTAGAAGAGAGGAAGAGAGAGAAAACGAGAGGTCAATAAATAAAGCCAGCCCGATGAAATTTCTCGCAGTTGGACGGAAGAGCCGTGAAATCGCTCGCCGCTGGTGGGCTACTGTGCGCGGCGCGCGCGGCCAATGATCTGGTGGGGGTGAGAAGAGAAGAGAACTACGAAGGAAAAACTTAAAACTGGAGCTGTGATTTACAGAGAGAGTATAGTAGGTGATGAAGGCCTGTTTGTCGTCAGCAGCACACGACAGGCGCGTGGACGCGACTATGACGAATGGAAGCCGTGCTTTTCCGGCTTCCTTTGTCGCGCTTTTATTGCCGTCGCGTGCGACTTGGAATTTCCACCGTGCACCCTGGTTATAGACCGACACGCGCCTTGGTCAAGGCTACGCCAGAGAAAGTGTGTAAGGTGCTTCTCGGGGCCTGGATCGCTCTGGGTCACTGTATGTGTCGGTTACAACGTGTGGAATAGTGACAAGGTCGTCAGGATTTCGTATATACGATATTGTCGTCTATGAAATATTCAGGATCTAAAATACAAGCTATGCGTGTATAGTTTTGTTTGATCAATGTTTCATTTATGGCGAAAAGGCTGATGTTTCTGCATGAGGATGATGCTATCTCGAAGAATCATTATTAATATCGTTAAAATTTTTAACGAAAAATATAACTAGATTATAAAGCCGACGAACTGTGCTGCTGTTTTGAAGTATATCAAAAATAAAATTTTCTTAGAATCAAACAACCAATAGCGTGAATGCAAACATAACTTCAATAAAAATAAATATATTGAAAAAATAGGGGGAAAAGCTGAATAAACCTACACACACGCAACTAGCCCGCGCAATCGTGTTGTTTGTCTTCTTTTCCGGGAGTTGCGCACAAAATAAAAACAAGACTACCTCGCGTGGGCCGCTCGCAAATATTTAGTATGCGCTGATAGGCATGCCTTTGATTTTCGAAGCCAGTGCGATAGATTGAGAACGATAGCGAGCAAAAACTGTTCTGGGTCCGGAATTGATTTTTCTCGTTCTTTATAACTTAAAGTTTGCTCTATGTATTCCTTTTAAAATGCTTAATTACTTATATTTCTATATAAAATGCATGATAAAAAGAAACTAGGGGAAACGAGCTTTAACTTGCATTTTTCGGTTGTTGCGTGTGCACAACGTGGCGAGACGAATCGAATTGCATCTAGGCATAAAAGGTAGGCTAAAAAGTTTAAAATTTTTAAAATTAGCATCTCTTGTCCTCTACAGATTAAAAATGCATGAATTAAAAAATCTGGAAAAAATCAGGAACACTTATAGGGTTGTTGTAGGGCGATTAAGGTGGTTAAGAAAGAAAAAAAGTTTTTGAATTTATAACGTTTGACACTGATGAATTTTTACTGCATACTTAGGTAAAATACGCTACACATTACTGCATAAATGTTGTTGTATTACAAAGTAAAAAAGTATTCCCCTCTATCAGACCCATAAAAGCACCAATACTTCTTTTTCGATTGCAAAACATTTTCCAATCCCATAGACACTACGTGCAGAGCACAACGTTCCATTCAACAACTACCACGATATTACTATAGTAATACCGAAAAGACGGCGCAATGAACCTCTACATAATTTAACTCCCTTACCGCTGACCATATACAGAGACTTTATCAAATACAGCGCGTAAAGCGAAACCATCATAAACTTTCTCTCTGCCTCTCTCCGAGCCCTCTGTACGTCGTATCACGGTCCACAAAACTTTGCGCTTTAAAAACCACCTACTACCGAGCGCGTCCTCGAAAAGTGGGAGAGAGAGGGAGCCTAGGCAGAAGCGCATTAAACTTAATGACGACTTTCGCGACGTATCGAGAAGCCATCCCGGCGCTGCCCGGAAAACCGTCATCCACTCTACTTTCTTCTTGATAACCCGGGCAATCGAAGCATCACCCTCCCCCCACCATACCGTTGCTTCTCTCTATATATATAGAGAGAAGATACGCTCCTCGTCGCGTCGCCTCATTTGCTCTACGACGCTGTATAACGGGACCATCAAAAGAAATTACCGGGCGAGTCGTGATTCTCTCCCTCCAGCGCCGCGCCCGGCCTGCAATTTACGACGGCTCCTCTCGCGGCTGATTTACTTTATAGCGCGGTAGCGCCGCACACTTGAGTATCTCGCGGCCAGTCGCTGCTGTAGTGTATTATATGTGTGTATAGTGCAGAACGATGGCGAGATTTCGTTTATGGATGTGTGCACGTTTGTATATGTGGTGGGTTGTATAGGGTTGTAAAAAATTGAGGGGTGAAAGACGTGAGAGTGAGTCACGATGGCTATATATGGGACGCGGGTGAGGGTGGTCTACGTGTGTAACGCACTGTTTTGCGAGAGTGGTTGTTACGAATTCGTGGTGTGATGGGGTATTTTTAGGGCGCTTGTATATAGACTCACTCGAATTTTGCATCGGGGATCCGGTAGCTTGTTTTTTTATTCATGCGCCTACGCAAAAATTTTCGGAGAAATTTCGTAATTCGTAGTTTTGGGAGATGTATTTTTAGAGTATAGGTGAAAATAATTTGTTAAATTGTGAGAGTAAAATTAATCAGAATGTTCGATTTTGAATTTATTATTTGTTGTAAATATAATATTTGGAAAACATTGTATACAAAATGATCAATAGATTCTTTCAGTTTTCCTGTATTCTCAGGCATCAATAAATTGAAGAAGTTATCGAAATTGAATTTATAATTTTTTTTTAATAGATAATTTATTGAATTTGTCTAAGTTTGATTAAAATTAAAGAATATATAATATCAAACTAAAATTTCGTGAACTGTATATAAACTTATATATGTACATAAACCCACACACTTTACCTAAGCATACAGCTAACGCCATCTGTTGGGAAACTTTTGTGCACGTCAAAAGTAAACAGTAATAATGAAAGTTCGTACGATTTTATAATAGCATTAATAACTTAGTGAAAGTTACAAAGCCCTTTTCCGATTTGTCCCAGATTACAGTATGTAATTTTAGCTAAATTAATTAAATTATTACTCTGAAAATTTATATATTCTCATCAACTTACTTTGTTAGAAAAGATACTTTGTTATCCACAGTGTTAATATACCTACAGACAGTTTAAGTATCTATATTTAACTAAGGTACTGAACATGCAGTGTGCAAACTAAAATCCATTTAAAAAATAAAAATAAATAGATTTTATAATAGCCGCAACACTAATTTGGTTTAAAAAAAAAGTTCTGAAAAACATAAATCTTTTGCACATAAGCTGGCACTCTAACCACTCGGCAAACAACCGATTTCTCTCTTATTTTACGATTACCACGTGACGTTTCAATCGCAGCCCCCGTATCCTCATCCCAGACTTTGAGTTTCTCCAAGCTAGAAAGTCGCGTCGACGGCACAGTTTTTCCGTTCCCACAACTATCCTTCCATCCATTTTTTTCCTCCCCTAATAGCCCTCTCCTCGCCTCCTCTCAATACCCGCACTGGCCTACACAGCTATATAACAAACGCGTGCCATGGAGTAATAAACCGGAACACTCGGATTTCGAAAGCCGGTAGCGCATGCAGCTCTCTTCCTCCCTCTCTCGCACGGCAGTTATTTACGAGGCCTCACAAGTGACCTCTCCCCTCTTCCTCCTTCTTCTTCAAAAATTGCCTGATTTACAGCCCCTCGGTGAAAAAGCTTCGTCTCGATTTTCCGGTCCGCGTCCTCCGGGCCGTGTCCCTCGGGAAAAAAGCTATATAGCTATACTATACGCTACTGACCGGGTTCGCGCGGCGTGACCCACTGGACACCCACGAACACGGTCAAGGCGAATGCCGGAGAAGAAGGCGAGACAATGGGGCGCCGGGATTGTGTCAGTCGTGCGCCGGCGATGGGCCCTGCGCGATTACGCCTCGTTAAGACCCCCCTGACGAGGACGACGACGTCGTGCGGAGCTGCGCTCATCCTTTTCCGCAGCGCGTCGGCCTCGCTGTACTGGAAAAACACGCGCGGACGCCACGTGGAGCGAGCCTGGCGGGGCGGCTGAGAGGATTTAAAAAAAAGAAAAACAAGAGGAGCGCCGCAGGCCCGCGAAAATCGAATGTTAACGCTGCCTGTCAACGGGCCGTAATTTCGCGATCAATCGAGGAGGCGAGAGAAAGAAGGTGAAAGTACGCGTCGGAGGGTTTTCGCGAGAGCCTTTGTCATTGCAGTCAGGTGCCGCCAGCAGGTTCGGAGAGTGACGTTTTTATCTTGAGTATAAGTCAGCGGGACGTTCGTTAGGCGGGCCGAATCGTTGACGTTAGCGAGGGATGTTTCGGTCGTTTGGCAGGAACGATATGCAATGTAAACGAAACTTTTGTCGACAAGGTGTGCCTTAATGTGGCCTTTTCTTCTTTAGGAAAGGTGTTGGAGATTTCCTTTCGAGATAGCTCTTATTGAATTTTTGTATTGATTGAAAGTAATCAAATGGTTTATATACCGTATCAAGGCACACAAGAGAATCCAAGAATCGCGTATAATAGAAGAGAAAGCCCTACTCCAGTAAATAGCCGCGCGTCGTCACTGCGCGTATCTTCACGCCGGGCAGCATGCGCGCACACCCGAAAGATTTATCATCCATTGACCGAACAATCGTCGCTCTGCAGCGCACGCCGACATTGCGCACTTAATCTGCGCACGCGCACCAGCACTCGCTCCGCTCGACTCTCGCTCGAACAATGATCGGACGCGGCTCGCGCGCTAAGTGATTTAAAAACACCTGTTCGCCGCCGCCGCCGCCGCCGTCGTCGCACCTGTACGCATACGCCTGCCATTAGGCCTCTCGGCGTAAATATACGCGTGCGCGAATCCCCCTCGACATGGCTTTTATTAAATTGAAGCCCTCGCCGCCGCAGGCGCAGACTCAGCATTGCGTTTTTCCCCCTTTCCGATATATATAGACAGCATGTAACACAAAGGGATTTCAACTTTTTGCATGCAGCACTCTTCGTGGCAGCGCGATTTAATTAAGGGGATGGCGATGACACGATGACAAGGGAAATATTTGCCGCGGCAGAGCCGCCCGTATGATTAATTTGATTGATTCTCGCATGCGACGTAGTAGTGTAGTGAAAACAAATGACGATGTGCGGAGAGAGAGAAGAGGATCTTTTTAACGACGCTTGTGCACTTGCAAATTTGCTGAAAACTCAAAGTCGCTGATTAATATGCGCCTGCGTGGCTATATGAAAATCGCCGAGTATACTTTAATGAGCCTGCGGTCGCTATAGCTGACTTTTTATCACGATTTTCCTCGATAGTATCGCGGTATGCGAGGTGGATTTCATTGACGACAGCAAGAGATAATAAAAATGGATTCCGATATCAATTTTCATTATACGATGAGCGGCTTCCTTCTTCCTGATATTTCAAAGCGAGCACCGCCCCTTAATCCAGACGTCAAAGGAACTCTCCTCGACGTATAAACTCCATTTCATTAAACTAATTTCGCGACCTCGGTACGAGCCTGGCTTTGCCTCAAACAGATGCTCTCGTCTGATTTTAATGAATAAAAATGCTTGCTTGCTTAAAAATGAATAAACATCGAACGGTAAACAGAGAGCGCCTTTTTTGCAGTATACAAAAGACTGTATCCCGCAGTAAATGAACAAACGAAAGAAGTTCTTGTTATACTATAATAAAATGAACTATATGTGAATCATAAATGTATATAGATATATTGGATAAGAAGAAGAGTTCGCAGAGCAGACAACATTTTGGATCTTGAATATAAAAAAGAAATCAAGCGAACGAAATTTAAAAGTCAGCGCTTATATTACTCGGAAACACAGCAGCCCATAAAGGAAGCTATTTGTTCAGCTCGCGCATGATAAAATTCAAATTTTAATATCTCGAAAAATTTCTTAATGAAACTCATCCCTCTATCCCGTCTATACGACCATCCCCCCGTGTAACCTTTGATAGCTCGGGTTCCTAATAAAAATGATTGCTTTTAATCGATGTAACGAGGCGAGCACGAGCATTACAGAACCCAAAGAGGGACGTCGGCGCGTCTACCACTGTTTTTGACCGTTCGACCGGAGAAAATTTAATTGCCCCCAGAGCAGACTTCGCGCCGCGCTCATAATCCTCCAATTTCTTTCCTCCCGCTCGCCTTTTCTTCCGTCTCCCCCGCCAAACTGTCACGCGCACAAAGTATACAGAGGAGGAGGAAGAGAGGCGAGGATTTCATTAAGTTTCGCTCTTGAATTAGCAATTTAAAAACAGGCTTAGTGTCATCGGGGGAGCGCTGCGACAGCGCGAAAAGTTTCAAAGGGAGAAGCTGTCGCGGAAAAATTTTCGGTAGGCTCTTGTCGGCCGGTAAAACGAATGAAATCACGCGCATCGATTGCCTCTCTCCCTGATAAAACAACTGGTTTTCCTTTCGATATATTTATATATGTACGTCGCAAAAATTATATTCGTCACGATGGGGCATGGCCAATGGCTGGTAGAGCAAAGGGAAGCGCTTATTTCGGACGGGGCAATGAGGGAATTCATGCTTTATTAATGTGATTGTATTTTTTTAATTAAATTCGTGATTGATCGAAAGCCACGCTGGTCTGACGGTCGAGGCGATTTTGCTCGCTGTGTAAGCGCGCTTGTATTGAAAAGTGTTAATTATCGCTGAGCGAGCACATTGTTCCTGTATGGAATTTATTCTTTTGTCAATTTTCGAGGGAAGGATCAGTTCAAAATAGATTTTTATGCGAGATTCGTTATTTTATTTATGAAATCGAGCGTTAATGGGGCCGTTCATTGTTGAGTAGCCTTTTAAAGTATTTTTAATTATTGAAATGCTTGTGAATGCAACGATGAACTTGTATAGTACTCTTTACATATTTGAATAAATAAATGCATAAAACTTCACTATTAATTTGCGAACAGTCGTTCGTTAAAATATGCTCAATATTACCATAAAGTTAATTTTATGGCTAAAATCGAACATTATGCTTCTATTTCATAATTATGAACCTATATACCAATCCGAAATAAATTATGGCATTTGCACTTCCTAAAATGTGTATTTTAAGTAATAGTAAAACTTTTGGATCAATTATATTATTTTTGCTATAAAATATGGTCCATTTTCTACCATATAGTCCCTATATTATTAAATATGGATATCCTTGGCGTTAAAGTGATATTCGCCTCATTATAAAGACATGGCTAATTTTACCAGATGTATATACATTAATGATTCTGTAGCAACAGAATTGTTCCAGATAATTTTATGATGCCGGAGTATAAATATTTGCATTGAATTTTCAGAATACCTACACATGCACATTAAAGCCACATAATCGACAGATCGATACTGCATAAAATATTAAAATTTGAATGAATTGAACTTATTCCTCACCACTGGATGAATCTTTAGCCGAATTTCGCAAATTTCTCTATAAAATAAATTTTGCTAAACATATTATGTATAAAATGTGCAGTTTACAAATTTAATGACACTTTGAAAATGGACGAATTTTCTCGTAAAACCCTTATCAAAATCAAACGTTAATGATTTCCGATAAACTCATATATTCTCTTATAAATAGAAAGCTTATGAAATTCCGTACTTTTATTATCAAAAATAGTATTATGCTCCACCAATAAAGTTCTTAAACCTCGAACAGCACCTCATCAGCCGGCGAAACCCCGGAATATATTATTCGCGCGTCCCCGTAATTGTTTCGCGATTCGTCGTGAATAATCGTGCACTAAAAGTTCCCGCGCGCTTCTCCTAATAAACCCCTTCTCCTCCTCTCACTCTCTTCCTGTTCGCGATAAAAAGAATCTATCCATCTCTCGCAGCAGACTAGGGGTGTCGTGTTTATGGTGCCTTAAAACGCCGGGACCGTTAAAAGGGCGCGAGCAAGACCGAGAGAGAGAGAGAGAGATTGAGGGAAACAGCCGAAACTTGCGCTCTCCTCGTCGTCTCCGTCATCCCCTATCTCCTCGCGCGCGCGCTACTCGGCCCTTTCATTCGGCAGCGCGGGAATCTGCATATCGCGCGGAAACTTAATAAACGCCCGGGAAATACGCGGCAAGTTGCGAGTTTATTTGACTCGACGCGCGCTAATCTGAGCGAACGCCGCCCGCGGCGACTACGCTCGCTGCCGCTGAAAACTTGATGCTTACACGCGAGGCGCTGGAGTATATAAGGAAGAAAGAGAGAGGAAGGCTTGAACCAAGAGAATTTCAGCTGGTGGAATGGATGAGCGGGCGCTTGGATAGACGAGGCACGGGAGTGAGAGAGCGCGAAAAGGAGGGAGTTTCTTCGATTTATTTAGAGGAATTATGTAGATATATATCTCGGCTGCACGCGCGAGGTCATGCAGGGGAGAGGAAGACGTGTGCCGGGGCTTTTAGCGTCAATGAAGCCTGTGGAGAGATCGCGATAGTGTGATCGTAGTAGCGTTTAAAAGGGTTTAGATCTCTTTTTCGTTATTCACTATTTCAGAGAAAAAGTCAAAAAAAGAACTTTACTTAGGTTAATTAAAAATTTCATTTCGAATTTTCATTTCGAAAGTAACTTAATGGATTAATCAAATAAAAGTCTAAAATGATAATATTAGAGTCTATGCTTAAAACTGAGTGAAATTGGCTTTCTTATAAAAGTAATTCAACGTTTTATATTAAGTTTTAAATCCGTTCGTCATTTTACTTTAAAATATAAAAGATTAATTCAATCTTTCCACAGTGACGAAAAGGAGAACAAAAATATATAAATTTTAATCAATCTTAATATCAGAGTTAGTTAAAAGAAATTCATTATTAAAACAACACTATATAGCGGTTCTCGTTTTAAAAAGATATTAAAATCGTCTAAAAATATAGCTAGATAATGGAATTTTTCATTTTTTAAATTTAATTAAATTCACCTTTTAATTTACCGCTTTATACTAAAGTTCGCTATTTCGCCGCGTAAATCCCGAACTAAATATTCCAGCGCTAAATATACCCCGTGCAGAAGCGCATCGTCCGCGCAATTACTTAACAATATTAATCGCGGCAAAATATTCCCGGCCGCCCAGAACCCATTACTCATTACGCCCCGCGCTAACTCGCCCACAAGAAAACATCTTGTTTCTGTATTAGGAAAATCCAGCCTCCTCAATCATTGCGATTTTTCTCGCCCGCGATATAGCCAACTCGCTCGCTTGCAAAACGCGCCAAAAAAAAGATGAAAAAAAATGTGAAAGAACGTCAGGCTAGTTTGCATTTTAAACCATCGTTCATAAATGCTCGAGCCTCGGCGTATACTCCTCTACTTCTCCCTCTCTCCGTCGTCTGCAAAGAGTAAAAGACAAAAAAGAAAACTCGCCGCGCGTATATATATATACAAGCCGGCGCAGTGTACATGCAAGCAGGAAGGGTACAAAAAAAAGAAGTAGAAGGCAAGGCAGCGACGCGCGAAAAAGCGTAAACAAAAACAGCAGCAGCAGCAGGCGCGCGCGGAAAGAGATCGCCGGGGCTTATTAGAATAACTTAACCTTGGCGCGAGTGATCCTCATAAATCATCTGATCCGCTTGAATTTTAATTACATCGCGAGCAGCTCCCCCCTTATTCCGACTTGTCAAAATGAAACGAGAGTGAAAGCTCGCCGCGCGGCGAGTTCGATTTCTTTCCAGCCGTGCAGCGCGCAGTGCGAACGAGAGGAAGTCGAACGAGAGGGCGAGCCGATTATTACACGATATATAATTAACACTTTGGGTGCCAACGCGTATAGCTGGGTACAGGTCGAAAAGCGAGATTGTTTAATTTCGGACTCGACGAGGCCCGTGTCGAACGCGGGGTGCTAGTGTGTATTATTATCGCTGCCTACATGTATATATACCCGCTCATGCCGAACGTAAAATAAAATCTTTTTCGCCACGCGCCTATATTCTCGGATTCCTTTCGAATAAATAAATAAATAAATTGATTTTCCTGCGAAGCGTGAAATCGATAAAATCTCTTGCCGCGGTACGTGCTTCTTTGCTCTTCTCGAGTTTTATTGCCGATCAATCAAAAATTTTGATCGCTGCAATTTGCTTAGACGTTTCTTGGCGCGCTCGAAGCAATCAATCACTTCGACAGTAGTGACCGATTTTTTTATTTTAACGTAACAGAAAAACCTGGTAGAAAAAAAAAACTTATAATATAGTTAAACATTCAAGTATAAGATAGAGCAAACTGACGTGTTGCCCCTTAGCCTTTGGGTTTCAGATTTCAGGCATGGAGCGCAGATTTGTGGAACTCCTGGCGACATCTTTTGTAGCGCCGTTGAGTGAGCCGAGCAGATGTTTTACATCTGCGCGCCTCCGTGCGCCTCTGGCTTATAACTCACCCGGACTACTCATGACGACAGTCACTTCCGGAGAATACTTGCTTTTCATAAGGGTAACAATTATTTATAACAAATTCAGATGTTTCAAAAAGATACAAACTTTTTATTTTTACGTGTTTAAAAAATGTAGTATAAGAAATGAAAATTGTGTACGAGAACAAATTTAATTTCGTGAAACTCTAAACTCTCAGTAAAAGTGAAAAAGAATCTCCAATTGCATGAATTGAAACATTTAACGAGCCTTATTGCCAAAAGACTTTTATCGCTCCTTAGCATCGATGCAGGAATATATAGCTAGTATCCTAACGGCCTGCGCACGCTATACTCAATTTTTTCACACGCTCGTCGCGTACGCCCAGCACAAAATCAGGAAATTTCTCAACAACACACACACATACCCGCGCGAATTTCCTGTCCGACTTTTCCACTCACCGCGCCTTTCTAATCCCGCGGCGCGTCCGGTCCCTGTCTCTCGCTCTCACGCAATACATACTATATACGCACAGCCACATATGCTCAGAGAGAGAGCACGCATACACGCGCGAGTTGCTGCAGTACGTTGAGCCCTATTTTTCTCGTCCGACTGCAACGGGTAATTTCGCCCCGAACGCGCGCTCGGTTATAATATACGCGAGGGTATATATATAGTTATATATACGGGTGTATGCACACGTAGCGGCGAGTGATCGGACCGGCGTGCGCGAAAAAGAAGGAAACCTTGTCGCAAAGTTTTACGCGCGTGGTCTAGTTAGCAAGGAGTGTACACTAGTCTGTATATACTCTACGAAGTACACCGGTTGCACCGAGAAAATGTTTTCGAATTCGTCGCCTAAGAGGCTGAATTGTATAGAAGTGAATAAGAATGTTACATTTCGAGTGTATGCTTCGTTCGTTGATGAATAATTTTAGTTCGTTGTGAATGTTGCTTGATAAATTCAGCATAAGAGACAGTGGGTTTTTGCGCATGCACATGCGATCCTGTGTATTTTTAACTTCAATCTCACATGAATTTATAAACAAACAATGTGATATAAAGCTATATATTTTTTTAAGAATATTGGCCAATCAGAGTGCAGATAAAAGCGTTACATTCAATCCAAGATTTCTCGCGTTGGTTCTTTTTATAAATGGATATAATATGTGTCATGGATATATAATCTATCATCTTGTGTCAGTTTCAGTAAATTTTGTACGTGCTCTATATTCCATTCTTCTACAAAAATAAATCACAAAGTGACGATGAAACATTCAGATTAATTAGCAATTCTTGGTAAAATTGCTACGACATTCTAACGTACACATTTAACATCCACGTTGTCTCTAAATAATTCAAATTCCTTGATTGCCTTATATTCAATCCCCGGAAATGTCAATTTCGAAAAGTATAAAGAATAATAAATTAACCTACGCGACAATGGAAAAAAAAGACTCACGAGCCCCTCAAACGCGGTAATTTATAGCCTAATTCAGCCACAGCTCCGAAAGAACTCCTCGTTAGACACCCTGAATAGCCTTTTCCAAAATGCAAAAAAAAAAAAATGCCTCATGTAGAGCAATAATAGCATAAATGCCACTCCTTCCGGGAAGTTTCAGCTCCTCCGCTCGATTGTCCCATCACTTCTTCTTCTTCTTCTTTTCTCCTATTTATATCAGAGCAATTTCGTAGTTTTGACTGAACGACAAAAAGCCCCAGCCCCCATTACCGCAGCCCAATAGCGAAACATAGACATCTCTCTTTCCGCCCCCATCGACTTATATACATCCCTGACATACGCGCAGCCGGGGTCTTCTTTACATACCTCTCGCGCGAAAATTGAATCGTCGCACCTTTCCTCTCTCTACACACACACGAGGGCGCGCGGACGTAAGTTGACCGGAAAACTGCCGCAGAGGCTTTGTGGAAGAAAGCCACCCGGGGCATCCTCACACACACTCAGCCGGTCAGCGAGCCGTGTCATGCATGCGCCTGCGCTCGCTCACGGCTTATAACATTCCGCCTCTCGCGACACATGTGCGCGAGCCCCCGACTTTTTCAGCCTGGGACATATATATTGTACTATATACGACGACGTCTCTCTCTCTCTCCCTCTCTAGATGCGTCCGCACGAATAGAAGGAAAATATTGGCCGAGCCTTTGAGCGCGCGGGGGCCAAGAGGGTAAACACGCCGGGGTAGCAGCTCTATACACGCGCATTGTGTCGCGCGCGCCGCTTTTCCGAAAAGTCTTCTCAGGTATACGTATATATTGGGGGGGGAGAGAAAAATTGGAAAGACGGTAGCGCGCGAATGTCTAGGTATATATCCCGGCCCAGTGACCTTTCACGTCGCGCGCGTCGCTCGTTATAATACACGCGGAGTCCGTGTATAGTAGCTATAGAGGGAGGGAGAAGGAGATTCGGCAGGAAAAATATTTGGCTTTTGCCTCGAGGCGTGCGTCTTTTCCTAGTCGCGCGCGCGCAGATGGAAACCAGCCGGAAAAACTATATACACCGGCGTGACGAGGACAAAAGGTCGCGTGGGCGGCTGCGTATGTGGGAGCGAGCCACGCGCATTTGCAGGTATAGTGCGACTTGATCCTGCAGCACTCCGTGGAATTGGGAATTTCAATTTTTAATCGATACACGCGGGCGTTTTCCGTTATTGTTTCCTTTTTTTCTTTTTTTGGGGAGAGGGATCGGCGCAAAGGGAATGCGCAGAGCGACGAGGTGCAGATTTTATCGCGGATGAGGATATATAGGGTTTAGCTTGCGCGCACGGCACATAGAGGCAGCTTCAGGATGCATTATTCTCTTTGGAGGGGCGGCTGTAGTACGGTGTACTTCCTGATTGAGTTTTGCAAAATTCATGGGCAGGGCTGGTCCAAGTGCGTGGGCGTTTTATTTCAGGATTTCGGAAAGGAATGAGCCCATAGTGATTTGGTCTGCTTTGGGGATACAGGCTTTTCGAATTATATATGCGGGGATGATAATATTTATTCGGCTTTAGAGCGTCAGAAGTCGAGGAATTTCGAGTATTGTGCGCAGTTTCAATTAGTATTTTGTAAATCGTGGTGGTACGACATTTTAGGTGAAGAAATTAACAAGACGAAAGATAAAAGTTATTAGAATATCTAGAATTTCTACGGCGTTTTATTTATACGACTCACGTCACGTTTCACTATACAGCGCGTATATGCATAAATTTAGATAAACCTTAGTCTACGTTGAATGATTAAATTATATAAAGCTTTTGAAATTAGAGTAGTTAACGTTTAAAGATTAGCATAATTTCTCAGATAAGAGGAAATGTATTGGATTGGATCTTATTGGATGATTATATCAGCGACTTATCCGAGTAATTATACGCGAACTGAAGTAGTGTCGTTATCAACTTTTGTAACAATTGCTGGTCTCATGCTGTCTCATTTCTTAACGCTTATAAAATAAAACGAACTTATCGACCGACTGCTACACTTCATTGTATCAGAGGAGAAAAAATAAGGAAATAGTACAGATATGCTACTGGATAAAACTTTATTTTTGCTGCATGGTTTTTGAGTAAAATTTAAAATAATCATATCTAGATAGAAAACCTAGTAGATCATGGTAAATGACATTAAAAGTCGTAAAAATATTTTAGTCTGAAATATATAATTCTTATCTTAATATTTTTCTTCTGAAAAAAAAATGGATTTTATGCGGTTTTCGTGGGAGGCAAGTAGCCGCACTTCATTGTTACCGAAATGACGTTACAAAAGACGCATCTGATAAAAAGGACGAGCGAGTCGCCGCTTCCTGTGCGCGCAGCAACGCCGGCGGAAGGAACCGGCACAAAGAACCCCGGTGAAAGAAAGATTTCCCAAGGAAAGAGAGGAAGAGAGAGAGAAAGTACGAGAGAGAGCGAGATTAATTTTGTACGAAAACAATGTTGCGAATCCCGGTCGAAGAAAGCTCGGCGCGGGACTCGATTCCCCGACGTTTCCGCCCTCTCGCTCTCTGGACGTCGATAAAAAGCCATGAAACTTTTGCCTCACGTCGCTCAGCCCTCCCCCGCCACCGGAGAGCGAAACTTGGCGCTCTTATTTTCCCTCTCTACCCCCTCCCACCTCACCCCCCTCTATCTCTGCTCGCTGAACTTTAATTAAACCGTACCATCCTTTGCATTTATACGCGCTATTCATTGGCCGCTCTCGCGTCATGTAAAATAGATAAGCGCCCGGCGCCGGCGTCACTGCTGCTCGGGGCTAAGCGCGCGAATGAAGAGAGACTACGACGACGACGACTCGTCGTTCGACTGTAAAACAAGATGGATCATTTACATCTAAATTTGTCGGATGAAAATCGGAGCAGGGGGGGTGCAGAGAGTGGAAAAATCTACCACTGTTTGCCTTTTGCTGGCATATTGTCGTCCCTGCTCACGTTTATGGGAGCGAAAGGAGCAAAATTTTCACAATTAAGAGGATAACGATTTTATAGGTCGTTTAGAATTATTAAGAGGTGATTTGGTGAGTTTCTGAGGGGGCGGAAGAGAGAAAGAGGGAGAGGGGGAGAGATGTATAATAAGGTTATGGAGATTTTAAATGCTTGCGCATGAATGCGGATTGACTATGAGAGCGCGCGAGTTTTATGGTCTTTTAAAGCGATTGTTTATGAGTGTATTGATGCTGTGTTTGGTATATGCGATTGATAAGCAAGAGCAATTCTTTTTGACGGTTGTTAAAAGTTTTATACTGATTTATTAGAGTCGTTACGGAAGTAGAAGGAAGATTGTTCAGGTAATAAATAGTTACTGCGTTTATATAAGGTATGTTCATCATATATTCATTAGGAAATATAAAGTGTTTAGTGACATAGATTTCCTTATATATTTATAATATAAATTGTGGTAAAACTACTAGAAAATTGTGGTCATACTTTAAACTAATATTTTACACGTTATGTAAATAACTATAATTAAACTGCTACATACACTACATTATGTATCTCACATAATATTTCTTAAGTATAGTCTTATCCTACTATTCGCCATAAATGACCACTCAAGGTACTTAAGTTTATTAATCTTGGTTTAATAATGCTTCTATATCATGAATATTGAAATATAAACCTTACTCACTTTATTATGTAGCTACATTTGCGATAAATTTAGTGAGTGCCAGAAAAATCCACATTGTTACACGTTGTCATGAAGTTTTGGAATCGTAAATACGAAATAAAATGCGATTCTACCAGCAAATTCCATTAGTTTTTACGATATTCGCTGGATGTATTTTGATGAAAATTTATACCTATACGTAAGTCGATGCCATTAAGATTTCCTTTATTATGATCTATGCTATCCTGCTATAAAATTGTTATTACCTTTAGATTATACTTTACAGCTTTGATGATTAATGTACTGTCTGTATTATAAAATACTAAAAACAAAGATATTATTTTTATTTGTAAAAGTAACATATTACGACAATCGTCTATATTTTACAAAGGTTATTATTGCCATTCGAATAATTGCGAGACATTTAATGTTAATGTATATGTATGTATTAGTAACTAAAATTAATGAGCTACATTCAGTGAATTTGTGTAATTCTTAAGATTTTGACCATTTTTTGTCGTTTTTACGACCATTTTTCATCCATTTTTCCCATGCTAAAATTTTGATAACAAAAATTGATGAGCTAATAAAACTGTCATATAACCGTTTTCCTGTGTTCCCAAGTTTGTTTTGGTTTATTCTAATAGGTATGATCTAGAAAAGAAAAAAAATTTTATTGCAGAGATGCGCCTCAATTTTTTTCCCGTTCTTTTTATAACCGAGTTAGAGGAAAATTTTTTGAGAATTGCACATTTATAAAAATAAAGATTAATTTATTCTTTGTAAATATATTATTATCGAGTACGTGCCACTCGCTGCAGGAAAGTTTAATAAAAAATCGTTTCATAAGTGCGTTATTAACGAAACATTCTATTTACAGAAAATCGTATCATTCGAATATAGCTTTTCATATTCATTAGTCGATGGTAAAATATTAAAACTTCTCCCACTATATACCGCAGTTACAGTAAAGGCAAAAGCAATACTGGATATTAAAAGAAAAAAAAACTATTTTTCCATTTCTTTTAATTAAAGCATCCTATGGAGCGAATGCATTTCAGTTAATCAAGTATTTTCCGATTTCCCTTCTGAATGCATTAGAAAGTTGATTTCCAATTGATAACAAAATATACAAAGTTTAGTTTATTATACGCCAACAATCCAGCAATTTTCCAAAACCTCAAGACCTCACCGTAGAAGAATTTCGCACTCAACATTCCGCTTCCGAACGAAAACCATAAAAGCGGCACATTACCGAAAGAGAAACCAGCAGCAGGGACAAAAAGGCTTGCCCAACGAAAAAAAAAATAAACAACCAATAAAGATCCTCCAGCGAAGACAAAAAAAAAGGAGAGAAATCCTACCATGCAGCAGGCGCGGCTGTACGTCGTCGCATAAAAATAACCACTTCCTCTAAAACACACCTCTCGCACCCCGAACGCATTAAAACGCGGAGAGACCTTGAGTCTCTTTCTCTGCCCTCTTCCCTCTCGCCCCGTAAAAGAGCCCTTTTAACCCGAAAATAACCGTTCGCCAGTTCCGGGCAGAAGGAGACGAAAAAAAAACCCGCCTCGCGCTTATCTCTCCAGGCGCATCAGTCGACGCGCGCTCTGCTTTCCGCGCGTTTCCGAATAATCCGCTCTTTATTCACCGTGAGCGAGCCTGGCCTCTTGGCCCGAGGAAAAGAGTTTGTATCGCCACCGTCGCCGTCGTCGTCGTATAGCAATGTGAAACTTCCCGAGGATAAAGCAAACATCGTGCCGCAGTAGCGGCAGCGGCGGCACTGGGACAAACAGCCTCGCGAGAGCGCCGAGCCATTTTATGACCCTCACGAATTGCCTTTTCCTTCTACCACTTTTAACTTGATGTTTGCTCAGCCTTCATCTCTATTCCGACGAGCTCTCTTCTTTTCCTTTTCTCTCTCCCTCCCCCCTCTTGCCCTCTTGTCTTCTGTCTTCTATATCTGTATATAGCACGAGTGTGCTCTACACTTAGATACGGCCTTTAACGCGCTCGAAAGAAGAGACGGAGAGAAACAGGACTAGAAGAGATCACGCACTCGAAGTCAAAATCGATTGATTCTCTGCCGCGCGCGCTTTTTTTTACGACGTTCTTTGGAAGGCAAGGGATTACATAAGCGCACGCATCAGGGGGGGATGGAAAATCGCTCGAAAGTATAGGAATTTTATTACTCCGCGTGGCTATCGAGGCGTCGCGAGTCTCTCTCTCTCTCTCTCTCTCTCTTCTTTTTATCTCTCTTATCGCGACCTAGAAAAATATCAGCTGTATTTCTTCGTTGCGCGCTTTACGAGGCGAACTCGCGCGCTTGCGCTCCGCGGCGTTTATGGATTCCATCGAGTCCAGGGCGGTTTGTCGCCACTTTGTGCTTCGCTCGGCGACTATACGGCGACGTCGGTGATCCTGCGCGACATAAAACTCGAAAGAATAGAGGAGAGAGAAAGAGAGCGAGCTGCAGCGACTCTTTTTCTTCGCTCTCCTTTTTTATTCGGCGCGCTTTTTGCTCCCTCTATGGCCGGACGTCGTCGTCGTCGTGGCCGCGCGACAGAGTATATGAAACCTTATCTGGCGCACACATCATATTCGGCGGCAACGACTACGACGACGGCGACGGCGGTAAGCGGTCTCTTTTATGAGTCTCTAATGAACTTTCAAGTAGACACTTCTCTTTGATAAAATGAAAGGGCTCTCGTCGCGTGCACTTGGAGGGAGAGTTGAGAAATATTAAAGCGTGCGCGCGCGCAAAAAAAAAGAAATAATAATAAGTAGCGTCCGTGGGATAGCGCCGGGTTACGCGGGGGAGAGGCATTTTTTTTTCTTCATAAAAATTATACGAGGCGGTTTAGAGTATGATTCGGCGTCGGCATATGTGGACGTTACGGCTGGGTCTAGGCTGTGCTCCGAAATGATTAATAAACTGTTTATGCTTACGTTGACTTTCCTAATCATACTTAATTTTTCCCAACAAAATGTTTTACCTCTGAAAATTTTGATAAATAACTTGATGATATTATTTCATTTAACGAGCACATTATATTATTTCATAAACCAAACTTTTTTCCACGTTAAAATATAGCTGGTAAAAATGTTCCAAACAATTTGTTTTTAGAGAAAACGAAAACTGTCATCTTTCTATATCCAAAATAAACTAAAACGACGTTTGTATATCCATCGAAAAAGAAAAGAAAATACACTGTCCCCTTCTGACCCAATAAATCATGAATCAAAGCACCTCCAGCGCCACTGTCGCTCAGAAAAAAAATTGATACTTCTGACAGATCAAACAGCTATACACAATCCATAGCATATACAGTCTGCTCTTATTTGCCACGAGCAAATCTGGCGCGTCTACTCTCGACATTCAACACACATACACTTACTCTAATGCGAGACCCATATAGCCACATAAGTAGTACAAATCGCTCGATAACAATTTGCCGGGCGTGTCGTCGAATTTGCTCTACTATATGTGTACCCATTCGCTGCTGAGTAAATATAACGACAAAATGGGAGAAGAATGATCACGGCTCTACTCCCTTCCCTCCACCCGCAGCACTTTGCAACATAACACGCTAATGCAGGATAAATAAAAAAGGAGGCGCAGCAATGAGCAGTCGGGGCCACGTGCTCTGATTTCTCTCCGCGGGGGCAGCGGCTGCTTCTTCTCGGGTTACAGAGTCCACTCTAGCGCTAACAATGGAGCTTTTAAAAGCTGCCTCTTCGTCACGATGTGTGCGGCAATGTCGAAAATTTGTCGTCGAAGATTTCTCGCTCTCTGCCGAGTGCTCTGTGTGTGTAGGTGTACGAAAATACATCATCGATCAGTCCTTCAAGGTCGGAAATTCCACAAAGTCGGGCTTTTTAGTGTGGCACTTGAGGCTTGGAATGCTCATAATAGAAACCACGTTGAAAACAGTGACGCAAAAGTCAAAGAGTGTTTTTATTTTGCTGTCGAGTGTTATATTATCGGTGTCGAGCATCGCCGCGGGAATGTAGCTGGAAAAAGTCACTCTTGAATCGTGCCTCCCCGTAGCACCGATTTCCCCCAAAACGGAAACTATTTCAGCGACATTGACGTTTTTGCGCCAGCCATGGGAACACTTTGGAGCTTGTATAGCCGAGGCTACGCGTATATATACACACACACACACAATAATTCCACAAATGCTATGACTTTTTGCCTCTTATGTGTGAGCCCCCTTGCCTCGCATTCTTTCCCCTGTCAAAGCAAAACGGCCCCCCGACAATGTCGCAGCGCGAGATGTCCAACGACCTCCCTCAATATACCTCAATGACGCGCCTTTTACCTGACACTTCACGTATACACGTAACGACAATGCACTCGCCCACACACACAACATATATACAGAAAGAGAGAAGACCGCCCCGGAAGACTTCTCACACGTCCGACACTTTTTCCGCGAACGAAACTAGCTCTCGCGCGTCTTCTTCTCTTTGGTATACCTTGTGCCTCTACACCCGGGTCAAGTGTGGCACGCAGTGTGATGGCTGCGCGAAAAAGAGATGGAAAGGGCCAGCGGCGTAACTGATTGCGCGGCGCGATAACGATAAATGAGTAATGGCTAACGAGCGCGCACAGCGTCACGCGGCCCGCGCGCGCGTATATAT
>JAPYZO010012246.1:0-10493 GCA_030522905.1 Torymus flavipes
GCGGATGCACGGAGCTAGGGTCAAAAGTAAAATTCGGGGGTCAAAACAATTTTTTTTTTAATTTTTAGTTTTTATAATATTATTTATTTTGAAATAAATCCATGAAAATAGTGGCTTTTTAAAAAAATAAAGAATTTTAATTATAAAATATGAAAAAAAAACATGTTGGCCTCGCTTTTCAGAGTCAAAAGGTGGCCACGGTCGAGTGTGGAATAAAATACTATATAAGATACGGATTCGCTCGGGCAGTAAACCCACCCTCGGGAAAAATCTGCTACTTTCGCCCCCTTGTTACATAATGTACTATTAATTGTAAATACAGTAAAGTATTACAAATACAAACAGTTATGTTCTATTTATCATCAATTTTAATATTCTAAGTTTTAATTATCGGTGTCTCAGGTCTAGAGAACCACGGCCATTAAGTATTAGATAGATTAGATAGTTATGTTCTATATTTCGCGCCATTCACGGATATTTTTGGCGTCGTCGTGTCGTGTCACGTTGTGTGTCCATTCACCTCCACTTTTCCTAACCTAACTAATCATGGCTGACCTGTAAAAGTCATGTCGGTCTAGGTTTTAGGCACAACAGCGCAGCCGCAATTTTGTACAGAGAGTTACGGACAAAACACTTCTCGCATTCCCTTTTTTCGCATACTTGACTGCAGAGCTGCGGTCAGACTCGGACCCTAGGCGCATACACGGGCATGCATACAAGTACTTTGTCGCACCATTTCCACCAGCTGCTACTGTACAAAAATCGAGTAGTCTCAGAAATCAGAGAGCAGTCTGCCTATACCGTAGTGCCGTAGCCGACGACGCCAAAGCCGCGGCACTCCGCAGCGCCGCCGTCTCTGCCAGTTCGAGGCTGACCGCAGAAAAGAGAGGGCTGGCACTTAGCACGCGCGTCAGCGTGCTCCAGACGAGGAAAGGCGATCGGATCGACACCGACAGTACTTATACCGAGTATACATATAGCTTGTATGCGTGTGCAGATTAGTTGTATAGCGGTATAGCCGCGTTGCTTGCGCTGAAGCCGCCTAGAGAAGTGTGCGTTCTTCTCTTTTCCTCTCAGCTCCTCTGTGGCCCCTCAAGAGCGTGCGTGTACGTGTGGGCATATAGACTTCTGTCGTGTGTAATCTCTTTTCGGAGCGACGTCGTTGGAAAAGAAGTCGTGTTCCCGAATAATAAGCGACGAAGAGCAAAGGATGTCGGACGTTCGTCGTCGGCGCAAGTCTCACCAGTCCGGCGGCTCAGACGATTTGTCGGACTCGTTCGAGGAACTCAACGTCACGAAGGAAACGCAGGTGAGTGACCTTTTCCCCTCGCGGTACCGTGCCGTCAGGTCTGCTTGCCAGAGGAATCGGGGCAGTGAGTCCCTTATACAGGCGCTGGCGTGTGTTTATCTGCATGCCCTTGCCAGTCGTCTATATTTTCTTTTCATGCCCTGGGAAATTTTGAAGTGTTTATGGGTTAGAGCAAAACTCTGCACTATCCGTACTTATATATGAGTGCGTGTGTATGTATGCGCGAGAATGATATGCTAGCTGGAGAAAGAGAACGGATTTGCGTGTGAATAACGGGAACCGCTGCTTATTGATGTTTATTTACTCGATGGATCTGGAGCACCATTGGTAGTATGCCTATTGACTTTGGTATTTCATCCTTTTGAGATTAAAAGCTAAGATCTTCCTGGTGTTTAGTCAATTGTCCAGGTTTATAGGTCTCTGGTGCTAAACAGCGATTGTTACATCACTTAATGATACTTTAGAGCAGGTTTGCTGTGGATATACTAGTCAAAATTGTACATGTATGCGATTATTGAAAGTCTCGATGAAGAGAAATCTGATTTGACCCAAAAAGCTCTGACCTGTTTTACTTTGCAACGGCGACAAAGTTATTCTTTTTTTGGATATCCTTGCTAATCATATGTTTCATTCTTTCTCTTCTATTTTTTTTTTTTTATCTGCTCCGTCTTTTCTTTCTTATTCCTGCTGTTGTTCTGGAAAATTTGTAATAGGTATGCAGTTAAAAATTGATGGAATTATCAATTGGAGCATTTCTGCTAAAGAGGGAGCAATTATAGTTTGTCTGTATTTTATTTTTAAATTAAAAGTTCAAGATAAATTAAGTTTGTTGGTTTTTAATTAATGTTTTTTGAAATTTTTTAATATTTATATTTTCCAAAAACATTTGGTATTGGTTATTTTGTCCTTTTATGAAAATCATTCTTAACCTAGTTTTTTTTTTAAATATTTTCATAATTGTTTTCCTTACAAAGTCGTAAATAATTTGTTAAATGATTTAAGTCTTGGATAATTTTTATTGTCATTTTTTATATCAGTTTTTAGTACTATTTTGAAGTACTTATTAAGGTTATCAATAGTTATTGCCTTATGTCATTATTTGAAATGTAAATGTACGAAAAATAATATTGATTATTTGATATTTACAGAGTAATAACACTGAAGATCATCGGGATTCAGAGTATGATACTGCAGGCAGTGAATCAGATGCAGAATCTCAAGATAAAGCTCAACGAGAAAGTGGAGATGGTCAAGAAGAAGAAAAACCCCAGAAAAAGTTGGATGATGATGAAGATCGTAGAAATCCTCAGTACATTCCTAAAAGAGGTACATTTTATGAACATGATGATAGGACAGCAGATGAGGTAAACGATGACAACGTAGAAGCACAACCAGAGCGAGAAGCAAAAGAGAAAAAAGTTTGGAAGGATAAGGAAGATAAATGGAATCATGATAGATATAATGATGAAGAACAAGCCCCTAAAAGTCATGCTGAATTAATAGCAGTATATGGCTACGACATAAGAAATGAAGAAGGGCCACCTAGAGCTCGTAGGAGAAGAAGATATGGGTAAGCATTTTACTTATACTTTTGAGAATATTCAGAGTTTATAATTTTTATAAATAATATAATTATTTTACTTACTATATAGCCGGGGACCTAATAAATACACTCGTAATTGGGAAGATGAAGATGCATATGGAAAAGTAGCTGCAAATGTACCACTTCATAAAGGAAATGTTAGAAAAAATCGTACTGGTGAAGAGTTTCCATCATTAAATCCAAAAGAAAATGTAAGTTATTAATAATTATTCTCAAATTATTATACATTTTTATCCGAGAATCCATAATTTATTTATCTTTATAATATAGGATGATTCACCACAAACAGAAGAACAACCAGTTATTACATCTGCCTGGTATAGTAATAAGAATAAAATACAACCGAGTAAATCACAAAATTTCCCTCCATTGCAGCAAACGGATAATCAGAAAACCAAAACCAAACAATTCATAAACAGTCAAGCGTAAGTATAGTTTTATATATTAGTATATTACGCACCTAAGGAGGAAAAAACTTGGATAGTCCATATCTCATGTAAATTGCCAGCCGAGGCAAACACGAGATTTGGGCTGACCAATTTTACTCCCGTGGAGCGTAAACTATTTTTCACCATACCCGGGCCGAAAATGCCACATTTGCGTTTTTGGGCCGGGAGCAAAAGTGGCACTTTCGGCCAGGGTATGGTGAAAAAATTATTAATTATTATTACCACACAATAATTATCTTACACCATTCTAATTTTTTCTATCTTTTTTTCTTTTAGGAACGAAAACCAAGCTCCGAACGAACGAAATAATACTCCATGGAAGAAAGAACCTAAAAATATTCCATATATTCAAAACTCTAGCAATGTTGAAACAAAGGTACCTCCCATCGATTCAGAGAAAATTGTAATTGTGAAAACAACTCCAAGAGAAAACAAAAAACCATCACAAGTACAAGAATCTGTTAGCCTTGCAGCAAGTAAGAGCCGTGGTCGTGGTTTTAAGCCGAATACAAATAATAATTTAGTTGGAAGTAGAACTATAGAGTCAAAACCAAAAGGCAGAGGACCTGGTCCTATGAATATTGATAACAGAAGAAATAATGTTGAACACGAAAAAATCATAAATGATCTGAAACACATTAATGTATCTGCAGAAGGGCCATCTTACCATCACACTGCACGACCAAATAGTAAGTTCTCATCTAATTCTTAAATAGCAGTCAATAATATTCTTTTTAATAATAATATATTCAACTGATAATAGAAATATTATCAATATATTTTGTTGTATTTAATGATTTTTTTAATTATAAATTACTTATAACACTTTGCACATGATAAAAGTAATAACTTTAATACCTTCATGATAATTATTTGTAAAGTATTTGTAAAATTTGTATGTATTTAATACTCAACTGTTTTATAGAAAACTAATAGCCATTTTTTTACTTTCAGAGCATTTTTACACTCAGCCATCTAGTCAACAACATTCAGCTACAGTTCCTCCGCGTATGCAACCAAGTCATACTCAACAACAACCACTTCCTTCACAACAACAACCACCCCAACAGCCACCGCCACAGCAACCACCCCAACAAGATATTGCAACAAACAGACCTAAGCGATATTCTAGCCTTCGTCAAAGACCTCAAATAGCCGAGGGACCTCCAACACCAGCACAGCCTAATTATCCACCTGCCCCACAGCATACTTATTATCCTCCACCTCAAGGTAATATCTAAATAATTTCACTTATATTTTAGAACTAGTTATTTTCTTCCTTGACTGTTTAAATAATTTTTATGTATCTGATTCATAACAAAATTTTTATTAATCTGGGTAGCATCAAATATGAGTAAAAGATGTTAAACTTCTTAAAACCAATCAACAAAAAATGTATTATTTTCTAAATTAACACAAAACTATTCTATATCCACATGGTCCTCTTAGCTGGAAGTTCAAGAGCAGTGTTAGAGTCTCCAGGTAAGAAATAGTAAAGAAGCTGAAAAAAAATGTTTGTGTTGTTTACTGTTCATTGCATGTATGTTAAATAATAAAAGAAACTTGTTTGATTGGGTCAACAAATATATATATGGAATAGAAACATATTATATATTTGTATAATAATAATTTTGTTCACGTGTACATCAAATATATTACTAGTACTATATATTAAATAATTATACTGATTGGAAGATAGTAAAAAAAATATATTTTAAATCAATATTCATATTAAAAATATACTCAATATAGGTAATTTATTATAAAAACCTGTTTAAAAATTTCTTTGAAAGTTTGAATTATTATTTTTTTAATATCTGATTGGAACAATACTATCAGTAAAATATGAAGGAAAAAGAACGAAATATAAGTGTGCTCTCATTTTGCTTTTATGCTTTTGAAAAAAAAAATGTCATATGTGTGTGCACGCTTTTGCAAAACTTTTGTTTAGTATTTACTACTAACTAATAAAATACGTTTTGTTTATCTTTAGGTTACGCTCCAGGACCGTACGATCAGACAGCACCAGTACCGCCCGCTGCAGCTCCCATGCCCGGTCCCCAGCCAGTGATTCCAATACCTCCAGGCGCTCAGCCAACAACGTACGCGCCTCACGCGCCGCCACCTTTCCTCGTACCACCTCCACAATTCATACCTCCGCAAACTGCGCCACCGCCTAGCATTATTAATTATGTGGCTGGCCCCAATGGACCCATATACCAGCCAAACTACCAGCCATACAATCCAGCCGCTGTTCCGGTACGTCACGTTATGCATTTCCTTATAATCAATTATGATAAAGTCGGCAGTTATCTGATGGTTTCCTCTCGACTGATTTATCTACTTATAAAAAGAGTTCAATAAAAATGGACCATACTTATCTATAATAATAAATCTATATGATAGTTAAAATTCTCATAAATGTATACTTTGATATACTATGTCGTAGAATTCGATTTAACCGCGTTTCCGGCCATAAAATACAATTTCTCGGTATATACGTAGTATATCAAAATATGTATATCACTTAGTCGTGAAATTCGATTTTCAGTCTTAGTAACGTAAAAGATAATTGTTTACACAAATCCACAAAATAATAAACTATATTATCTCTTATTATTTATTAATTTTTCTTGTTTACAGCCTCCTCCACCTCCGCAAGATGTGGCACTGTATCAGCCACAGGGTTGTACATATTACAGTCCTTCTCAACAACAGCAGCATCAGCAACAACAACCTGTACCCCTACGGCGGCCAAAAGCAGCTATACCTATACTTCCACCACCTGATAATCTGCAAAATCAGAATATTCGTCAACGAAGTCGGAGTGGCCAACACACGCAATCGCAAGATCAGCAGCAACAGCAACAAATTCAACAGCAACAGCAGCAGCAGGAACAATTGGTCCAGCAACAGCTCCAGCAACATCAACAGCAACTCATTCAAGAGCAACAACAAGAACTAGAGAAACAGCAGCAGCAACAACAACAGCGGCAACAGCAGCAGGAACAACAGCAACCGCAGCAGGAACAACAGCCACAACAACAGGAACAACAGCCACAGCAGCAGGAAAAACAACAGCAGCAGGAACAACAGCTGCAGCAGCAGGAACAAAAACAACAGCAGAAGGAACAAGAAACAGAAAGCAATAATGAACAAGCTGTAATTAAATCGGTTGAGGTCCCGACAACCGAAATTATTAGTAAAGTTGAACCGGTAGTTAATGACAGTGCAATTCCGTCTATAAATATAAAAGATAATTTAGACGAAAAACTGAAAAGTGTAACGATTGAAGAAAAACCAGTAATAGCCATTGAGGAAAATATTCCGGAACCAGTAGTGTTAGAAGCAGAAGTGGAGAAAAAGGAAACATTAACGAAAGTTATTTCAGATATGGAAGATAAAACAACGGTGCCTACGGTGACAGAAGCAGCGGATAATGTAACTGCGATAATTGAGGAGGCAAAAAAAGCGCATAGCGTAGTTGAAAGTAACATTATTTTGGCCAGCGAAAAGGCGGATGAAATTTTAACGAAGACTACAGAACTAGTTAGCGAAAAAACCGAGACAGACTGTGGTATTAAGGAAAGTGCTGTGATCGAGGAAGCAGCTGCTTAAAAAGGAACACGTTTTTGCTTGTAATCAGAATTACTCCTTTTTATTGTAAGGCTGTTACCAATGGACTTATATTACGCCGAGATAACTGAAATAACTACTTTGCATCTTATAAATAAGGGATTATAAAAAATAAATTTCATCGCTTTGCCAGTTTAAGTAAAACGATGTGGAGAATAGGTACAATTAGCAATGATTTTTTTATCATGATAATAATGTTTACGTAAGGACAATACGTATATAATTTTTTTAAAGAAAAACGTTGTTAGATTGAAAAAATTTTTATTTTATTAGATTTTCTTTTTTTTTCATTAAATAGGTATACTATCGATGAAAAGTGTAAATAAGATTCGGGACGAACAGGTCAAGAGAGCAGTAAAAGTTTTTTTTTTCATATATTTTTTTTATTTGTACAAAAACACATTTTTATATCGATAGTGGCTTAATTCACATTGATAAAGAAAGAGCTTTGTTACTGCACTTATAACTTTTTAACATCTTATAGGAGTAACAGCAAGCTTCATAGATGCTTTTCGGAAAATTTTTACTTTTACAAGATCTTAAAATATAAGAATGTCTTTAGGAAAAGAAAAAAAATTGTTATGGTAGAAGTTCAGAAATTTTACGATACAAAATTTAAGAAAAAGTATAAAGTTAAAAAGTGCAAGAGGTTAAATTCGGATTTAACTTTTTCTGTTACTTCTATATTAGGTGAATCATGAAATGTATTGTGCTACAAAAAAATATATTCAATAGTAAAAAAGGTAAATTTGAGCTGATCGATATCAATTAGCGAAGAGTAAACTGCGTTTTGATATTATCATCATAAACTTTAAAATCTCCACTATTATTAATATTATTATTAATATTATTATTATTAACAATAGTATACGTCGCCTTAGCGTTTGTAGGTGTATTATTATATGAAATATACATGCATTATTATATGTAAGGCGCGAGCGCTATACTAATGGTCAAAAATTGTTAAAAAGAAAATTAAATAACGTCGTGTGAGACTATTTTATATTTTGTAGCTTATTGTTCAATCACGGCATTAAACATAAATAATAAAATCAAGGTTTGCGTCCGAAGATGCTGTTACTTGAATAGCATAATATGAATTATTGTAAATTATTCTGCCTGACTTTAATACTGATAAATCGCTTAACTTTATTTATTTCTATTAGAGTTTTTTTATAAGACATCAAAATATAAAGTTCCCTTTACCTTTACTATGATTAGTGTCTTGCAAAGCAACAAAATAACAAAAATAATACTTTAAAAATGTACATTGTAAATAACAAAAAATATAAAAAATGAAGTAAAAATCCATCCTATGCTTTATATATTTACATTATTTTAATTTTAATAGAAACCCCACATCTTCCTCTTTAAGCGAAAATTACAATAGTGTTATATGTATAATCTTATAACCCAATAAGATGGTTTTTGAATGGCGTGAAAGTAACAGTTATATGATCCACATTAAATTTATTATTGATAATGTAATCAATTTATAAGATTATCGTTTTTGAAGCCAAAGAAAGCAAAGATATAACAACAAATTATTCATTACCTTACAACTTATGTATTTTGTTAAAACCGAAGATAGATTAGTTTTATTATCAGTTTTAGAATTCAAGACGCTGATGTTAAAGTTATCTTCAATAAAAGATTAACATCTACCTATTACATAAATCACGATTCTTACGCACTACGTTTTTACATCTACATATATCTCTAAACAACGACAACAATTTTTTCCTTACTTATAACTATCAAGTTTAAAGTTTTGTTCGCTTCTTAACATTACTATGCCGTCTCGTTTGTCATCAATGGTCAAATCTTACCATTACTATTTACTCTAGAACGTATACGGAATTGGTAAAAAGTACTAAAAGATCTCGTACAATTAACATTTATGGCTCCGGTCCCCGTCTGACACTAATATTCAATGAAGGGTGAAAGATTGCGAATAGTCGTAATCAATAAAGAGCCAGTCTTTGCATTGGGTTATGAACAAATTGCTTCGCGGTCACATGTGAGTTTGCGTTTGAAGGTTGTTTGCATGAACAAGTTCCGAGTAGATCAGTGTGGCATCGTAAAAAAACGAATTTCGCGACGAAGAACTCTTCCTCTCGTCTAAGCTTCAATTAAGGAGGATCCAGTGCCACTTGGCGTTTCCGCTCTACGGTCCGTTGTCATTTTTTTCTTGGCCTGGTCTGTGATCGTTGACTGCTGCCGGCTCATTAGGTGTCCAAGTTACGTGGGGGATCTTTAAAGATCGAGTCACAACAGCAAAGGTGCGGGAGAGACGGACAGCTATAGCCCAAAAATCCGTTGTTACCTATGCAAATATGAATATTTTACTATCAATTTTCATTTATTACAACGATTCTTGATATTGAAATTATATAGGATCTCAATTATCATTATTTTCATTTTTATTTATTTAATAATGGTTCGACTGACAGTTATATATATATAATATACATTATATCTTATAGTTAAGAAGCTACTGATCGCTCTACTGTCTAATTAATTTTACTTCCATAAAGTTGGAACCTCTAATCGTCAATATTTTTCTTTTTTTAATATATAAGAAACGGCATTATAAAGATACTTAGGAATTAAAATGTAAAAAGTGTCACTTTGCATATTTGGCTTTGAATTAAGTCTCCTTTTAATTTAAAATTTCAGCATTAATATTCATAGGAGTAATTTTAAAATTCTTTTTGAAAACTTTATCTAGATCTCGTTATTGCGAAGTCACGTTATAGAGCCTTTCTTTATAAATACTCTTACACTTTATGCATTAAACGCCTGGTGAAAAATTTGATGAATAAAATTGCGATTGCTAATACTTTACAAGTTTAACAATCTTTATGAGGTAACTTTATGGTTTGTGCTATTTCTATTGTAAAATTATATATATCGCAAAGCCGAAAGAAATGGCGCTATTACGGTGACACGTTGAAAGAGGAGCTATTTCGAGTAAGTGCTTGAAAAGGTTTTATCTCGTAGATGAAACTTTTTCTTACAAATTTATGTGGGCAATGCGGAAAATTAGAAACACTTTTTATTAAGTAGTTTTTGATTAACAGAATTTAATAAATAAATAAATATGTATAGGATGATATTGGAGGATGAATAAAATCTATATGTTATAGCTGGGAGAAAAAATTAAAAAAAAATCGTTTATCTCAAGGAAGTCAATGTTAACGTATTATTATTAATAACTATTTTATTGATAAAGGGCATCTTCAGTTTATAGTACTGATAAAGATAATCAGGTCTTTCACCATTTCCTAGAAATTTATACGTTTTTAAACGCGTTTCCGAAGTAACGTCTTTTTAACGACCCGATTAAAGTTGCCTAGCTATATTTGCATCTTCATTTTCCAATTTGATTTATTGTTGTGCAGATAATTTGGCTCTCAGGAATGCTATTCATATTCAGTATGAAAAGATTGAAAATTCTCGTCTACAATTATACTTACGTTCATGCGATTCATGA